>MU226082.1:214558-267281 GCA_018584345.1 Thuja plicata
AACATTGGGGTTGTAAGGTTGATAAGGCCTCGTATTAAGATTAGGTCTTTGGCCTTGGTTATTGGGTTGATAAGGCAGTCTATTGCCCTAGTTTTGCTGATACTGGGATTGATAAGAGGGCTGGTAAGGCCTATATCCTTGACTTTGCTGCTTTTTTATATTCACAATTTCATTACCAAAAGTCTGCAAAATACCCTTCATCTCTTGTAAATCTGCAGATTGAGCTGAGGGGGAATTGCCTTGAGAATTGGGTTGCATATTGGGTGCTGGTAATGCTGGTGCTGCTGGAATGACAGCTAAGGGGGGTGCTTGCAAAGGTATCATTGACTGAACTATAGGTGCTATCAGAAAGATGGGCATAGGTGGCCTTGGGGCGATTTTTCCAGCCTGTATAAGGTTGTTTTCTACTCTAATGGCCATATCATAAGCTCCTAGGAGTGTAAACCCTCCCATTGATTGTATCATAACTGCTATATCACTATTAAAAGCCCTCAAATAATATAAGAAAGCATGATCAACAGAGGGTCTTACCGTTTGAGGGATTCTTTCCCATGTCCTTTGGAAATGAAAATTGAAATCTGTTACTTGCTCATGAGGGGCCCTTTTGATAGTTGACAGCTGCTCTACCAAGGATAGATGGTCAGATTTGTCTTCGAAAAACTTGCAAAGTTCAATACCGAGTTGATCCCAATCAGCAATAGAACCCATCGATAGCCTTCTAAACCACTACAAAGCCTTTCCTTTGAAAGACGTGGCTAACAACCTGACAGCAACATTATCCTCTGTAACATGATGCATAGCACAAAGATTAGCTACGTCTTTTATGTGTTCAACTGGGGTGGTTTGATTTTCACCACTAAAATATGGTAGACTTTTTAATGCAGCAACAGGAATAACATCGTGTTGAGCAAGATTCAGCGGGCTGCCTTGATTGAATGAAACAAAAGGCATGTTCTGTTGTAGTGCCATTGGAATCTACAAACCTTGACTTCTTGGGGCAGTAAAAAATGGAATGACGGTGTGCACTCTTGCTGCAGGAGGTGTATACTTGGTTCTTCTTGTATCAACCAATGTTTCTTTTACCTATTTTTCTTCTCTCCCTCTTCTTCTGGGTGGAGACAGTTGTAAATAGTCAAAAGATGAAGAGCTGCTCCTTGTTTGCACTCTTCTCATATGCTGTAATCTACTGGTTCTTCTATTCCAAAGCTTAGAGTCACCAAGTGTGTAATTCTGGAACCTCTTTAAGGCTGAAAGTACTATTGTACACACTAACAAAAGCAAAAATATTGCAAAAGATGAATGAAAAATTAGTCACTGGTCCCACCGGGCATGCCAAAAACTGTTGTCTACCAAAATTGCACCCTGTTAAGTTAGCAGGAACTTAACCTTTTGGAGAAACATGGAAACATTCCAAGTTTGTTTGTAAACTATGGCTGGAATGAATCTCCGGGTCCTAGGCCGGCTTCCTATCTGGTAAATCACTCTACACTTCCTGAAACTGATTCCTTAGATGGAGAAAAGAAATAGAAGGAGAACAAAAAATAAAACTATATCCTAAATGGTGATGCACTAGAAGATATCTGAGAAATGCACAAATAACCTAACACACAATGAACTAGTTACTCAAGCTTTCTTACACAACCCCACTAAATCACATAATCAATTTATAAGAAGGACAATAACGATAATCCCTTCAAAGGAGAAAGATTTCTCACAATTTGGGGAAAATCTGACTTGAGCACAACTTAAAACCTACAAATAAGCATGAAATTCTGCATAAAGGCACTGATATGTGATACAAATTAAGGACAAAGAACATCACAAAATTCTATACCATTCACTAAGTACACAATAATAGACTAATAAGGGAAGGCATAAGCTATCTTCACAGTCAAAGGTGTTACAAATCTGTATATTTCTCTGAAATGGGTTACAAAATCTCTTTTCTTCTATCAAGAACTCAAAAAAAAAAAGTTACAAAACAGCAAGCCAAAGGGAAGAAGCACCGTAACAATGATTCTTCAACTCATATTTATGCATTTTCAAATTCAACTACATTCTGAAAGCAATAACTTCTGGATCAGATTTGGCCTGTCCAGCCACTGTTTAAGCCCTAAAAGTCATCCCAAAAAATATCAACATAAATACTCCCTCATAGAAGCAGTCTTATCCCTCTAGAAGAGTCACAAAAGTCTCTGAATTGCAATAAATTTTTTGTAGCCCCAAAAATGCATCTTCTGACCTTTCAAAACTGATCTTTCATCTGTAAAATATTTGATTTCCAATGTCTGAGAAAATATCTAATCTTTCTGCTCTCTAAAAAAATCCGATCCTTCCCTTTGTTTACATTTTATATTCTGTGACAATCGCAGACTTATACATAATTTACCTAGAAACCAGCAGAAATTGGCAAGTAGCACCTTCTTTCCTCATTTCCTGCTTGTTGCCTACCCGCTTAGCCTCTATGCTCTGCTTTTGTCCTCTGCATGAGTGACCGATGCTGTCTTTTCTTACCTCAGTCGCAAGCTCGTGAGCTATTTTCCTTTTATCTTTATTGTCTGGCGACTATGCGATGACCCTCCTTTTTTGCTCGTCGCATACTCGTGAGCTCACTTTTCATCATCTTTATTGACTGGCGATTGAGCGAGGCATTGAACGGTCTCTTTGGTCACTCAGTCGCAGATCTTTATAAAACTTGAGAAAATCCTGTGCGACTGTATTAAGTCTCTTTGTCGCGGGCCTTTGTCACTAACCATGGTTCCATCTCAAGACTTGGCGACAACGTGTTTTCTTACCCTTTGCTAACCTGAGTCACGATCTGGTGATCATGCGACATAACTAAAGTCATAGTCACACAGAGTTCACATTAACTCATCATTCATTCCCAGACCTTGCGACTAACTGTCTTTCTTAGCCTTTATGGTGATCTCCCAGTCGCCAAATGTTTAACTTCTGTTTCAAGACTACGTGACAATGCCTAGTCGCCCAGTCCAGAGATATGAGTCCTGAGCTTTGGAATTTACCGTAATAGGTCTTATGTGCCCCTTTTCCGCTTCTGATGATTGCGCGACATACCTTTATCGCCAAGTCGGGAGGACTTTTTCCTTACGACACCTTTCTTCTCAGACTCTGTGACCACCGTTGGATCTTCTTATTCCTTCATCTGACGGCTGTCGCTTAATCGCTACATGTGTGAGCCTACCCTTAAATCTTCTCAGACACCGCGACTGAAGGGAAAGAATCCTAGTCTCTAAGTCGCTGAATCCACTTTCTCCTTCTGGCGACATCCTAACTAAGCATTATTGCAAACCACAGATGGTCAGTCGCGAAGTTTGGGTTAAAATCTCTTAACCGCTGTTCCATTTCGAGACTACGCAACTTAAGGCCTGACTTTACTTTCAACTTTGATTGATCTGGCGATAACGCAACAAGAATTAATCGCGAAGTCTGAGAACACTTTCATAACTGTTAAGAATCTGCCGTGATCACCTGACTGAGCAGTGGGTCCCATCTGTATAAAGGCTTATAACATGATTATCTCGCGACTACCCAACATGAAGAATTTGCTAAGTCTCAGAAAACTGAGGGAATATGCCGAACCATTTTGAGACCTCACGACATAAAGGAAACACAAATTTGGGGAGACATATGAAATATTCGGCTGGAGTATCGCGACAAGGCACTCTAATTGAAACACATGCCCTAAGTGAATGGAAAAAAGGTAAAATCAAAATAGAATGCCATGACTTAGGGTTTAAATTGTGATTTATTTTCTGCTGGCTGTGCTCTTATTTGGTACAAACCACCATGAATAATGAGGGTTTGAAGGATTTTCTGGTCTTTCTGGAAGGATCGAAGCCATGATCTGCACTTTGAAGTTTTCACCATGCTCTTTCACACTTGATATGTTTCATTTTTCCTATGATGCAATCAGTAGAAAAAATGAGAAATAGTTCCCCCCTTTGAGTCCCACCACTTCTGTCAAAGGCCCACCAAAACAACATATGTTTTTGTCCACATTAACCTCATTATCAACACACTCAGTTAACTTTTGGACAATCTAAATCAGATGCAAAGATCCTCTAGCAAGTGGATCTCCTCCTATAAAGCTGATCGGATACAAACCACCCCCAACCAGAGCTGGTCTAGGAGTAGAGGAACCGCCATTTCTAGACCCACCTTTCAAATTTGAAATCATGTTCCTACCTATAGAATCTGCCATAAGATTGAAATAAAATTAGCTACATATTTATGTTGGAATTAAATTTTGTTGGATATTTTGGCAATCATGTTTTTTCATTGATGTCAACATATGTTTTAGATGAAGCTAGACATACTGGTTATCACTGGTGCATGGATGACTGACATAAGTGTACAGATACTGTACGGATGTTTCAGAGTATGCAAAGATGTGAATGTGTATAGAGACAAGCCTTGATCTTATATCTAAGGTCATTTGAGTTTATGTTTATGTTTGTTTGAGTTACAACAATTTTTGTGAAGAATATTTGTAGAACAGTCACAGATAATTATGACAGAGTTAGTGTCTAAGTTTTGTTGATAACTTGAGTGCAAGAATGATTCATGTTATGCAAGCTTGGGGAATGTCAGGAGACATGTTGAGGAATTTTTTTTATGATTCTTGGGTTTCAAGAATCTTGGTGACATTAGTTGTGGCGTGTTCTCTAGAGAAGACCTATTTAAGGGCCAACTTCAGTGATGTAGCGTATATTGTTGATGGCGAGCATGGATTATGGATTTTGGATTATATTTGATGAATTGTAACTGATGTTTACTTATTTAAGCTACCATGTGTATCTTAGCAAGGGGTTATGTAATTATTTGTGCATTTAGGAAGTATTAATTGGTCAACCTAATTGCTTATTGTAAACTTGTATACAGGAAAGTTGTATTATTGTTTAGGAGTTTGGAAAGTAAAGTGTGGAAGATGCAATCTTGTATTTGCAAATTTTTCTAGATGTAGAGTAGAGATTTTGATTGATGAACTTCATGGGAATTATTTAAGAAATTTTTTTTCTATTAGTCAGTTCACTGGATATTATATCTGTATCTTGGATAGTGAGTCTTGAAGGTGGATTTAACCTTCTTTGGGTAGTGAGCCTGTTGTTTCTCTTGAATCCTAATAGGGTCTGTCCTTTAATAGTGACTATGTACTATAGGTAATAATCATCTCCTAATATGGATAAATATCCTAGCATGGATATTATACTTTTAGTGTATTATTTGTGGATGCTAATTATCACTGGGGTTTTTCCCTTAACAAGGTTTCCTCAACAAAAAATGGTTGTGTTATGGTGTTGTTGTTTATGTGTTCAAAATTACATTTATCTTTTGATTGTTAAAGTTTAAATTTTAAGATTTGGCATACAATTGATTCTTCCCCCTCTTAGTTGTATTGGTGGACTATTATTGATAACAATTGGTATAAGATATTCTATTCCTTTGAGATAAATCTTAACAACTTGAGGTGATCCTGAAGATGGCATTCTATAGGAAAGAAAGTACGAAGTGTGATCCTAAAAACTTTGGTAGTTGGAAGAACGAGATGAGAACTCATCTTTTGTGTTTGGGAATTTACTACTAGATGATTAAAAAGAAAGATGAGTTGGTTAAGACTAAAAATGAATTAGATACAACTATTGATAATGAAAATAAGTTTTTTTTTTTTAACATGATTGCAAGAGAAGCACTGATTAGTGTGCTCTCTGAAGGTTAATTCACACAAGTTAAAGATTTGGATACTGCACATAACATTTGGTCAATATTAGAGGCACTATATTAAGGAGATAAGTTTAATAAGTAGGCAAAGCTACATAATTGGAAGACAAAGATGGAAATCCTAAATATGAAAGATGATGATATTGTTAGAACATATGTACAGAGAGTTACTGAGGTTTTAATAGGCATTAGAAACTCTGGAGGTACCTACAGTGAAGAAGAAGTGATCACAAAGATTCTTAGATCTTTGAAACCTATTTACTAAAATAAAGTACACACTATAGAGGAGATCATACCTTTGATGATAAACTTCACAGAGAGATGTTGATTGTGAAATTAACTACCTTTAAGGCCGCAGAGCTGGGAGATTCATTACCTAAGGTTGAATCAACATTCAAAGCGACTGTGCATAATAACAAAAAGACTTTATCAGGTCTTGCAAGAACCAACAAAAGTGAATTATGAGAAGAGCTTGGTGAATATGCTGATGATTGAGAAAATATATAGGAAGAAGAGAGGAAGTTAGATGAAATTGTGGCCCTGATCACAAGAAGATAAAATAGAGGTAAGGGTAAGTTTTAAGGAAAGTTACCTCTGAAATCTTTTTCATGCAATAAGATAGGTCATTTTGCATCTAGATGTCCTACAAGGGTTCCTAAACATAAATAAAAGTTTCATAGACCTAATTACTCCAAGGGTAAGTAGTGCTACTATGCTAGTGAAGGTGTGTTTGATGATGATGTTGTGGATTATGATGAAGTTGGATTTATTTCTATTAAAGATGATGAACCTATTCATGAAGAGAAAGCCTCAATTTCACATGTTGAAAAGAAATATGAATGGATCATAGACAATGTTTTTTCACATCATATGACTGGTGATAGAAAAAAGTTTGTTCGTCTAACTAAATATGATGGTGGTGTATTCAGATTTTGTGACAATACTCCTAAGTTTATCATTGGAGTAGGATCAATTTCTCTTGATGGTAAAACTAATACTGATGATGTATTTCTTGTTGATGGACTTAAGCATAATTCGTTGAGTGTTGGACAACTTGTAGAAAAGGGTTATCATTTGAAGTTCAATGATGGGAAATGTTCTATCAGAAGCCCGATAGGATATTTGATTGCATCTGGTACTAAGTAAGGAGGTAATGTATTTTTTCTGAATACTACAAAAGTTTCTTTTTTTTTGTTGTGAAGATTGATGACAATTGGTTACGACATGGAACATTTGTCATTTAAATTTTGATAACATTGTGAAATCAATTATGAAAAATGTTGTTAGAGATATACCAAAGATTGTGAAACCTGCTAACAATACGTGTATAGAATGTGTGTTAGGGAAACAAAATAGAATCAGTTTTAAAATCAAATCTTATGCATCAAAAGGGAAGTTGGATCTGGTGCATACAGATCTTTGTGGTCCTACAAGAACAAGATCTTACAATAGTGAAAGGTATTTAATAATTTTTGTTGATGAATTTTCTAGGATGATGTGGGTTACATATTGGTGTAGGAGCACCAACCTCTGACCATGAGGATGAGGAATGATGTCCTCTTTTATTTTTTCTTTCATGTTTGTAATAAAGACCCATATTTGTGTAACTCTATGTCATGGTTAGGTGTCTTACAAACCACCATTGACATAAGAGCCATGGGGAAACAATATTGAGTCCTTAGGTATTTTAGGTCCTCTAGGATTTATTTTCATGTTTTTCATAATGTTTTTCACTCCTATGTCAAGGAGGGTTGAGTTGACTAGGAAATGAAATTCTCTTTGCAAATATGTAAAAGTTATAGAAAATGCAAATCTTGCATTTTGACAACATAGACAACATTTTGTTGCAATAATGCAACTTTCCTCCAAATGGATCTAACTTTCAAGTGGTAGTTATGAACCATTGGAAGAAGGTACTTGAACCCCAAATAATCCATTTCCAATGGTTGAGGAATGACTATACAGAGGATTGAATGTAACAAGCAATAAACTGATTCAGATTTCTTGTATTTTTGAAGTTCCTGAACATCTACAGACTAGAAGGAGTCTTTGATTCAGTGGTGAATATTTTACATTATATTTCTTTCCAATTTTAGTTGGTTGAAGGAGTTAGGATCATCAAGACATGTGTGATTTTTCAAAAGGAAAAAGGAAGATCTACCAATGCAGGACTCTACCAACACCTCCCCATTCCATCAAGACCATGAGAGAGTATCAATATGGATTTTGTATTAGGATTACCTAGAACCAAGAAAGGATATGATAGTGTTTATGTGGTAGTTGATAGATTCATTAAGATGGCTCATTTATTTCCATGTAAAAATGCCTATGATTCTTCTTATGTTGTTGATCTCTTTTTCAAGGAAATTGTAAGAATCCATGGTTTTCCATTGAATATAGTGTTAGATAGGGATGTCAAATTCATAGGGCACTTTTGGAGAACATTATGGAGGAAATTGGGTACAAAATTAGCTTTGTCATTTGCATACCATTCACAAACATGTAGTCAAACAAAAGTGGTAAATAGATCATTACAAATTTTTTTGAGATGTCTCACTAGACAACATGGTGAGAAGTGGGATGCAGTGTTGCCACAAGCATAATACTCCTACAATGTTATAATAAATAGAAGCACTGGTCGTTCACCATTTCAAATAGTATATAGTCTACACTTGAGAGGTGCCATTGAGTTGAGAGAACTAAATGTAGGAGAACCAATGAGTGCTGAGGGTGATGCATATGCAATTGATATCAAGGAGGTACATGAAAAAGTTAAATCTTAGTTACAAGAATCTGCTGACAAATACAAACAATATGCTGACAAAATAAAAAGGAATGTTCAATTTGATATTGGAGACTTGGTATGGGTCAAATTGAAGAAAGAGAGACTCCCAAAGGGAAAGTACAAAAAAATCATACAGAGAAATCCATAAGAAGTGTGGGCAGAATGCTTATGAAATACAACTCCCTCCTGATCTTAGTCTATCCCCTATCTTTAATGTTTGTGATCTAACCCCTTAAAAAGGTGATGTGGATGTAGGTGATAATTATGTTATACAAGAAGTCCTTGCTGATGATGAAATCCCAAAGAATGACCCACCAATCCTAGAGAAGATCTCAGGCACTAGGATAGAAAATAAAAAAACAAATAGAAAATACAAAGAGTATTTGGTCCATTGGAAATACAAACTTGACTCTGAGGCAATGTGGATGACTGAAGAACAAATTGAGAACCATGGTGAAAATATTCATCACCTAATCTCAAGAGGGCATAAGATATTTTCTCTAGGGGAGTATGGTGTAAGAGCACCCACCTCTGACCATGAGGATGAGGAATGATGTCAACTTTTATATTTGATTTCATGTTTGTAATAAAGACCCCTATTTGTGTAACTCTATGTCATGGTTAGGTGTCTTATAAAACACCATTGGCATAAGAGAAAAGGGGAAATAATATCATGGCTATGGATTTTTGGTCCTTGTTAGCACCCATTCCTACTTCCTCATGTTGGCCTTCTTTGCAAGAATCCCCTCAAATCTTTTTTTTGATTTAAGTGTACAAATCCTAAACTTCTTTTTCCTATCTTTGACACTTTGCAAATACACCTAGCATGTTGAAATTGAATTATGAACTTCCTTAGTTCAAAATTTGAATTTCATTGTCACCTTGTGGCGTGTTCACTTTTATTTAGAAACCATGTGATGTCAGTGACAATTTATGCAAATTCAGCCTTCCCGTTGAACTCAAATATTGAACTATCCTTAGTTAAAGGTTCAAAGTTCAACTATAGAGTGAGTCTTGTAGCTGCTTGTATTGTTTTTAAAAGCACACCAAGGGGTAGTCCTTCTTAATAATCATGTAGGTTGAACTTGAGCTTTGAACTGCCTTAGTTCAAGGTTCTAAGTTCAAAAGAGGGTTTCCACTTGGTCATTGGTGAGCATTGGTAATGAGGAGATTGATGTGACAGCTGGTAGAGAAAGATTAACCTGTACGAGAAATCACCGATAATCATCATTGAAGTGACATTGTAAAGATGGTTTAATCATGTGAAGTTTGAGATTTGATTTTTTCATTTAGTTCAATTGTCTTCTACATTTATTTGACATAATGCTTGACTCCCGCATTAAATGCGTACCCCGCAATATTTTTTTAGCAAGCTGTTATAAATTGCGTCTTAGCTTCTCCTTGTCAATTATGGTTATTCACCACACTTGAAGAGGTAATGCTGCTTAGATTTCTCCTTCTTCCTGAGCAGTAGAACAATTATAGATATTCTAGGTCAGTTATTTACCCTCAAATCTTTTCTCTTTAATGTTTCATTGAGTAAGTTTTCTACGCTTTTTCTTTGAATAAAATACCTGCCTTTCTATTCTATAAGTCTAATTTATTTTAGTTGTCATTTTCCTCACCATGAAAACCCCTGTTCCTATTGTCAGCCGTACCCCAATCTAGTATGCTCTCTTTCCAAGTACGAAGACACTGCTATGCCTTCCTAAACCTTCAGATAAATTAGGGAAAAAACCAAGAACCCTCCCCCTGATTCTATAATGATCAAAATAGTTAAGAGTGGGTTAGCAGAGGCAACTGCCTTCCTATAAACAACACCATGCCCAAAATTAGTGTAGAATTCAAAATTCACTATAACAATGAGGAAATATGTACAAAGAAAATGGAAAGAAGCCCTCTTGTTTTCATAAATAGAAATGTAATTCTGAAGGCCATGGGTATACCTGAGAAGGAGGAATATGAGGCATGGACAATAGCTACCTCCCAAACTATATTTTCTGAGAATAAGAAGAGGTATAGGAATTAAATAGCAGAAAACTGATTATTAAAGTCATAGGTAGGAGGGTCCAAGTTACCAAAGCCCCTCAACATTGATCATTTCAAGCCCAAGGTCATAGATTTAGTAGTGCTACTGAATAGACTAAAGGGGAATCAACATGCATACTTGTGGCATGATTGGATGTATTTTTATATCCAAGTGACCTTAGGAGGGCATAAATTTATTGACTGGGAAGAGGATATAGCACATGAACTTCATCACCAACTAGCTAATTACTCAGGGAGAAATGGGTTCTACATGGTCTCCTATTTTTTTTATTTTATTGCATGTACTAAGGAATGTAAAGGCCCCTTTAACAAGACTCTTGTCCCTGGCATAAATATTTATGATCATCATCCTTACTTGTAGAAAGAGTCATACACAAGTAGTTTCATGAATTTTAATGACATATTTTTGGGGAGGCTACTGTTTGAGCTAAAGGGCGATACAAAATAGAGGCTATCAAAAGAAGCCTGAGATTTTGTGAAAATCCACAGAAGCTATTACATTCAATTCAAAAGCCTCATGTATTTAAGAGTAGGTGGATTTGATGGGGAACCCTTCAAGTTTCCCAAGTATGCCCTTGATAGCCTTGTTATTATGGAGGTAAGTCACCAATTGGCGCATGTACATAGGAAACTGAAAGAAAAGAAAGGTAGAGCTAATTCCTATTTTCCCAATGAGCTAGGACATTACCAGTGTAAAACCTCTGCAAATGCATTAAAATAACAATTGGAACTCAAAAAGATAAATTTGAAGACTTTTGAAGCTAGGAAAGATTTTGATGTTAGAGGCTACACAACTCAACATTTTGGCCTAGTGAATGAGTTCCACCACCTTCCATAGATGGAGGACTATTGGGAGGATTGTGCAGATGATTGGGAGATAATCAGAAGAAGATGGTCTAGGTTCACACTTAGTCAGATTGTTTCTCTACAGATTGATTTAGATAGATGTGTTATAGAAGAAGGAGAAGACAATGAAATAGTAAGTGTAGAATATGAAAAGAGAGTTAAACATAAACCTCTACCTAAAATTGACTGGGGTATAGAAGAAAGAGATAATATCCACATTAAAACCCTTAGTGTTATTAAAGGGACAAAGGATTGGATAGAAAGTAAAAGACCTCCCAAAAAGGGAAAAAATAATACCGGAAGGGTTAACAAGAAACAATTTGTAGCCAACCCTAGTCCTATTTCTAATGATGTTGTTCCCCTTGCAGGTTCTAAGAAGCCTAAAAAGAAGAAGGATCCATCTAAAGCCACGAGTGAGACAATGGAAGAATATTTCTCTGCTAAGTGGTTCACAAGAATTATGCGCTCTAGGAAATAGAGTCCCACGGAAGCTGAAGAGAAGGAGGTAATTGACCTAGACAACATGGATGTTGATTAGAGTCCTCAAAATTCTCCCCTGAAGCTGGAAGACAACTAAAAGGATCAGTAGCCCAATGTTGGAGAGTCCTCACTAGTTATAGATATGTCCTTGCAGACCCTATCCTCAACTCTTAGCTAGCTTGAGACGTCTATCTACAAAAAAAGAAACGTCCTGCCTATCACTCTACCGACAGAAGATATGGTAAGCATGTGCCTTGGAACTGTAGTGAAGCCCAAAAGGATGAAGACATAATCTAGGATCACTGTAGATGAAATAATAGGGCATTGGGTAGTAAAACACTTAGATCCTAAAAGAAACAAGGTTGTTAGTGATATCATGGGTAATGACTACGTTGTTAAAAAGATACATCTTGGAGAAGGAACTAGAGAGGTAGATGTAACTCACATGGAATCATCTACCAAAAAGATAATTAAGAGGACCTTAAAGGAAGAGAAGGACAAGAAAGATCTTAAATCTCTCATCAAGCTATTATTCGATTTCATTCAGGAACACACAAATCCCAATCCTACCCCAATTTCTCAAATCTCTCATTCCTTCGACCCACGGTCACCTGAGAGCCGCAATGTTATTAAACAGGTTAAGAGGAGTAAATTGGTTGCTGATGTGTTCGGCCAGTGGATATAGTGCATCATCCAAGGTGTAGGGGATTATATTTCTTAATTGATTCAAACCAAAGAGAAAGTTAATGCAACAATTGCTGAGATGCAGGTGGACATGAGTTCGTGGGAAAAGGAAAAGAGAAAATGGCCTCTTATTGTGAGTCAAATGTATGAAGTTGAGAAGATTGGTGTAACCAACTTCCTTGTTTAAAAACTAGTAGATGTATTTGATGATGAAGTGTTCTATGTGGCCATCAAAAGTATTGAATTGAGGAACATGATCCTGGAATCTAGACATGAAAGTTTGGTTAAACTACTATATGAGCTCAAGGAGCTAATCAAGATGATGAGAAAGGACTTGAAATGCCTGAGTATATCTCTCACCAAAGAAGATGGTCAAACTGTAAAGGAAATGGGTGATTTGACTCAGGAATTTGAAAAATAAATGACAATCATGAGGGATAAAAAGACTTTGTCAACATTGGACTTTATTGAGATGGCCAACGTAGAATCCATGTTGGGTGTGTGTGTTGATCATTTGGAATCACACAAGCAAAAAATGGTGCAGGTTCGTATGGAGAAGAAGCTGTGGAAGCAGATAGTTGTGCACATTGCCCTGCCCTATCACACTATCATGGATAGCTTCTTTAGAGAACACGTGGAATGGCGAGCCGCTCAATCTTCTAATGCCCAAGGTGAGTAGCCAAATCCTTCAGCGACTCCTTGATCATGACCTGTCAGTTTTGGCGCATGCAGAGGATTTTGTTTTCTTGCATGTTTTTGTCTTTTCAATTTTAAAAGTGGGTTTAAAGGACAAATCCAAGGAGTTCTGTAATATTTTTTGATGATATAACGATGACTATATATAGCCATAAAAAGGCTAAGTTAGGGTCGAGACTTTAATTAGTAGAAGTTTAGTAATTAGACTTAGTAATTTTTGGTTGTGATATTTTGAAATCTCTTGAGATATTTGAAAATCAATGAAAGAAAAAATCTTGTTTTATGAATCTGTGTATTTATAAAATTATGGAGGATCCTTGTTGGGGTATTTGTATTGGTTGATGAATGTCTTGCAGATCTTTATTTAATTAGTAGTTAAAATTTTACTCTGTTTTATTTATATTTTAGTGAATGAGAAAGTCTGAAGTCTATAGGCTTCATTTTATGTGTTGAATCATCTTTCAATTGGCAGTCATTTTATGTTGATAAATGATGTGCTTTCAACTGCCTTAATTACTTTCGGGGTGAAAATTAAAATGTCTGTTTATAGCAGTTTTTATTTAAGTAGTCATTGAATATCTTATCCTGAGCTATATTGTTAAATTTAGAGGGTCTAGATGTTGTGTTATTAGATCCTACTGTTAGAAAAGTTTTTTGTTTTCAGATGGGTTATAGAGTGTTAAATTGATTTGAAGAAAGAAGACAAACTTTTTAACTAACATTTTTTATGGCGATCCTACCGGGGAGGGAAAACATAGAAAGATAAATTTTGTGTATTTATATGTGATGTTTCCATCATGGTATTATTGGCTGTAGTGATACTTGGGCAAGATGAAATCCCTCTGGTTCTTCAACCAGACCTCCATTTTCTTGACACACAAGAGGATATTATAGATGAACTAAATGCTCTTGCTTAGAAGGTTAAAACCAATGATCAACAATACCAGCAAGTCTGACTCATGTTGGAAGAAGAAGAAGAATAAATTGGCGAGTGGCTAAGGGGAATCTCAATACTTTAAGAGGCTACAGTAATTGATAGAGCCATCCAAATACCATAAAAAAAGTAACACTGGAGTCATGTCCTTATACCAGGTCCCAAAGTAGGGAAGGTATTTTTGACATATTTTTCCAACAATTGCAAAATTTACAATTTCCTACCACCTACATACCCAAAAGGAAGGCTAGGAGTAGACCACCTTCCCCATCTAGGACATGTCATAGTGCATCATCATCTTCCAACAATTGGAAAGCTCTAACCCTATCAAAAATCCAAGCTCCTCCTCTTGTTATGATATTCCCAGCTGTTGTGATGGCGCAACCTTGGGGGGTGGTAGTAGGCCCATTAAACTTAGGGCCAAACCATAGTTTTTGGAAAGGGGAAAGAGAGATCTTACCCAAATTCTATGGGGATGGAAATTTTTCTGTAGAGGATCGCTTATATGCCTTTAATACTGCCTATGGGATCCTGGTTGTTCAACACGAAGACGTGGTAGTCAGATTGTTTATACAAACCTTGGCTGAGGTTGGATGCAGATTGGTTTTATCATTTACCCAATGATTATATCACTGATTAGAATAAAATGAAAAGTTATTTTGAAGCACATTTTAAAAGCATGTCTAATGAGGATGCCTTATTAGCTCAATTAACCCAGCTTAAGAAGGAAATTCAAGAACCCATGTGGGAATTTGTAGCTAAGTTCAATAGAATAATTGAAAAAATTCATGTTACAAAAAGGCCAACTGATGAGAATAGAAAAGAATTTTTCTTAAATGCCATGCCACCTGATGTAAGCTTTCATATAGGGTAGTTGATTTATAGACTGTCCAAGATATGGCTATTGATCTAGAGGATGACTTAATAATTGCTAGAAAATGGAGGAAGGATGTGCAAACCCCCAATGTTCAGAGTCCTACTACTTCCGACCCTCTTTTACAAAGGCTAGTAAATGAGGTGATCATGATTAAAAGACAAATGCCTAAAACAAGAAATAATCCCCCTCATTTGTACAAAGATATTCCTTAGGGAAAATTAGACCAGGCGGGACCTAGCTATAGAAATACCAAGCATTCTTAGGTGGAATACAAGGAGATATAACCAGCCCCAGGAAGAGAAAACATGTGTACCTTCCATCTCACATATAACCATGATGGTGCCACTTTCCCTGAGATGGTGAGGTTGATGAAGATTCTTGTAAATAAAGAACTAGATGATGAAAATTATGGAGATACAGAGAGTCCTCAATTACGTGGCGGCTCCAAAAATTTCTTCATGGAATATGACTCTAACCCTAATCGAGGAGGAGATATTCTGGTAACTTTGGAGGACCCTACGTGTGTCATTTTGACAAGAAGCTAGCATACTCCAAAAACTAATGAATCTTCTGGACCTTCTCAATAATGGGACCAAGGTAAAGACTTCTCACCTAAGAATTATTTTTCAAAAAATCAAAATTCTAAAGAAGTATGAGTCTTGAAAAAATCTACTTTTGATTCTTCCTTTGACATGGTTGATTTTTGTAAAAGTTCCAAGATTCAAGTGTCACCAGCTGAATATCTTAGGATGAATCCCAAGGAATTGGATAGGTTAGTTAGTTATGTCAAATCTGGATAGTCTACCCCTAAAACCTCTGATAACCAATCCATGCATGTTGTTATGCTTGAAATAGTTCAACCTGTGCTAGCCACATAGTCCACCGAAATTACAAATCCTTCTTTCAATCCAAAGCAAAAACCCTTTTACTTGTCTTTGTTCATCCATGGGTATAAACTTAACAACTATATTATAGACTCTGGAGCATCAGATAAGATAATGCCAACCTCATTTGCTAAAGCATTGGACCTCTGTTTGACTGCTACATTTGGTAAATTCTATTCCATGGACTCAAAGCAAGTCCCACTTTTGGGTCAAATCAAAGATGCCTAAGTAGCGTTAGGAACACCCAAGAAAAAACCTCAAATTGACCATCCTAGTAGCCAACATACCAGCCAATTATGGAATGCTATTAAGTAGGACATTTTGGAGGGACCTTGGAGGGGAAATAAAATTATATTGGTCCCAGACTACTATTCTTGATGGGAATAAGAGTATCACCCTGCAACCGGAGACAAAATCAAAGTATACTGTTTTCCCCTCTAAAGAACCTAAATCCCATATACTCTACCAGGAATGTGAATTGGGAAACTATATGATCTCCTCAGATGTGGATGTGGGATAGGTTGAGAGAAAAGATGCAGATTCCTTATGGTCTCTAGAGTTTGACAGTAGCTGTGCTTCAATTGGTTATGGGGTAGGAGCTATATTGATATCTCCCTAAGGAGAAATGTTTCCATATGCTTTAAAATTAGAATTTGACAATAATAATAACACCGCCGAATATGAGGCCCTTCTACTTGGTATTGAAGAAGCTAAGAAAAAAGAGGATTAAAATGCTTAAAGACAAGGGAGATGCGGAGTTGGTGGTAAGGAAAATCAGGGGAAGATATGTAGTAAAGAATGAAAGGTTAAAGCATTATAGAAACTGTGTATGGGATGAGATTGAAGGATTTGATGCTTTTCCCATAGATCCTATTCCAAGAGCTCTGAACAGTAAGGCTGATTCCCTGGTAGTTTCAGCATCACTGCTTTTTCCTCATCCTTAGTTCAAGGAAGATTCTTATAGAATCAAAATTCTCTATAGGCCAAGAGTACCTAAAAATGCAATCCATTGGTAGGTCTTCCAGGATGATAAGGAGATTGACAAGTTTTTGTAGATGATTGCAGTTTTTAGCACCACATTCTTTGAAGGATCATAATCAAGTTGTGATGAGTTCTACCTTTATCCTGGTAAAAATATAGATGAAGGAATTGTCCAGTTAAAATAAAACTGCATACCCAACGGCCTAGTTTCCTTGGAGAATATTTTTGATTGCCATGATGCAGTTAAAAATAAACCCGACCCCCACGAGGTAGTTAATGAAGAAGATTTTGAAAAAATAGACATAGGGGAGGAAGGAGATCCCAAATATGTTAATTTGGGAAAGTGTTGTACCTATGATGAGAAGAGGAGGTTTATAAATTTGTTAAAGGAATTCAAGGACACCTTTGTTTAGTCTTATCAAGACCTCAAGAATTTCAAAGGAGGGAAGTTTTAGCATCACATTCTCCTCAAGCCAGGGTCTGCCCCATTCAAGTAGAAACTGAGGAACTACAATCCAAAGGTTCCAAAAGAAATTCAGAGCAAGGTATAGAATATGCTACAAGATAGAATCATTTACCCCATCCACCACTCTACCTGGGTAGAAAATATTTTCCCTAAGAGAAAAAAGAATGGGGAAAATTGAATTTGTGTCAACTTTAGGAATCTAAATCAGAGCAGCTTAAAAGACAATTATGGAGTCCCTGTGATGGACCACATATTATAGATAGTTGTTGGGTCAGAGATGATGTCCATGCTAGATGGATTTTTTGGTTACAATCAAATCTGGGTTGCTAATGAAGATCAACATAAAATGGCCTTTACAACACCATGGGGCACATATGCCCACAATCACATGCCTTTTGGGCTGATCAATGCTGGTGCAACATTCCAGCGAGAAATGAACTCTTCCTTCATTCATATGATCAACAAGATAATTTTCATTTACTTAGATGACTTGAAAATATTTTCCAAAAGGCAGAAGAATCACTTGAAATACCTCAGAACAGTCCTTCAAAGGTGCAGAGAACATGGAATATCCTTAAATCCCAAGAAATCTGTCTTTTGTGTTACAGAGGGAAAGTTGCTAGGTCACATCATATCAAAAGATGGGATAAAAATCAACCCTGAGAGGGTGAGAGCCATTCAACAGATTGGGTTGCCTTCTAACATAATAGGGGTGAAGTCCTTTTTTGTCCAAATCAACTTCCTAAGGAGATTTGTACCTAATTTTTCTGAAACTACTAAACACATGATAGGTCTTTTAAGTGAAAAGAACCCTTTTAAGTGGAGCCATGAAGTGATAAAAGAATTTGATAATGTTAAGGAAGCTATCACATCTGCCCCTGCCTTGATAAACCTTGATTATAGGAAATATTTTGTTATCTACTGCTATGTTTCGGAATACACATTGTCTAGGATATTATCTCAAAAAGTGACAAAGGAGAGGAAGCACCAATTTCCTTCATGAGTCTGCCACTCAAGAAACATGAGTTGAACTACCCTTTGGTTGAAAAACAAGCATATGCTATGGTAAGGGCTATGAAGTATTTCAGATTTTATATCCTACACTCCTATTCCACTGTGTACATACCTAGTACTATTGAGAAGGATGCTTTAACTCAAAAAGAGGTGAGTATAAATAAAAGAACAACCTGAATCTCAAGGATCCAAGAGTTTGATTTAGATATTTGTCCAAAAAATTTATTCAGAGGTTAGGTCTTTTTCAATTTAATGGCTGAGAAAACACCAGAAGATCATACACCTTTGGTTCTCTTTTTTGGCTTACAAGACCCACGGTTCTCTAATGTTTCTTATTATTTGACTTATGGAGACTGCCCAATGCACTTGAATCCTAGAGAGAAAAGGAACCTTAGATTAAAAGAAGAAAAATATGTCATTATAGATGACATCATGTACAAAAAAGGGTTGGATGGAGCTTTTCTAAGGTGTGTAGATAAGGAGCAACAAGAAAAATTGCTCAAGAAATTTCATGATGAAGCATGTGGTGGTCATTTTTCCTCCATAGTAACCACTTTAAAAATCCTTAGGAGCTATTAATATTGGCTTGGGATGCTTGGAGATGCATATAAGTGGGCTAATAAATGTGAAAATGCAAGTTATTTAGTGGAAAGCCCCAACTAGCAGCTTTACCTCTAAGACCGGTGGTGATTGAGGAACCCTTTAGATAGTGGGGATTGGATTTTGTTGGAACAATAAAGCCTCCCTCTAGTGCTAGACATACATACATCCTGACCACAACCAACTACTTAACCAAGTGGGTTGAAGTGGTCCCAGCTAGAAAGACTACTTCTGAGGTGGTGTGTGATTTTATGGAAAACTACATACTAGTAAGGTTTGGCATACCCCACAAGCTAGTCACTAACAATGCTGATAAATTTTCCTCCCAGGAGCTGAAAAAGTTCTATTATGATCATGGTAATCATTTATCCCACGCATCTGACTATTATCCCCAAGGGAATGGTCAGGTGGAGTCAAGTACCAAGAACTTGATCACCATTATGAGGAAGTTAGTAAATGATAGTGCAAGGGACTGGCATAAGAATCTCTTTGAAGCTCTTTGGGCTGATTACACCTCACCCAAGAGGGAAATTGGGATGACTCCATTTGAACTGTTCTATGGTGTGGAGGCATAGTTATCCTTTCCCTTGGAGCTAGCAACATCAAATCTATAGAAAGTAATTGAAGATCAAGTGTTCTGGAAAGGGCTCGAAAAAAGGATTATATATTTGAAAAAAATTCAAGAAGAGAGAGAAGAAATGGTAGAGCATATAGCTTTACATTAAGCCCAGGTAAAGAAAATTTTTGATCAAAGGAGTAGACCAAGAAAATTTATGGAAGGAGATAAAGTCCTCCTCTGGGACAAGACAAGGGAGCCTAAAGGTGCACATAGGAAATTTGAATCTTTGTGGAAGGGACCTTTTCTGATCAACAAAGCCCTGGGAGGTAATTATTTTATTTTGGAAAATCTTGATGGAACTATTTTTCCCCTGACCTTTAATGGTCAAGACCTTAAACTATATCAAATGTAGATAAGTCTTTGCCTCTATGTACATAGTGTTCTTGTGTGTTTTTCTTTCCTTCTTTGTTCTTTTCCTTCTACTTTTTGTTTTCTTTCCTATTTTTGTTTGTAGATTTGACCCTTTTCAAAGTTGCCTCCTTGATCTATGAAACCAAAACCTTCAGGTTCATTCTACATCCTGATGAGTCCTTGTCCCCAGCTGAAGCCATTTCTACCACACATTATTTCTTCCTCGTGTTGGCCTTCTTTGAAAGGATCACCTCTAAAATTTTTATTGATTTAAGTGTCAAAATCCTAAACTTGTTTTTCCTACCTTTGACACTTTACAAATACACCTAGCATGTTGTACTTGAATTTTGAACTGCCTTAGTTAAAAATTTGAAGTTCATTGGCACTCCCTGACATGTTTTTTTTTATTTTGAAACTACGTGATGGCAGCGACAAGTTATGCAAAGTCAGCCTTCCCATTGAACTCAAATATTGAACTATCCTTAGTTCAAGATTCAAAGTTCAATCGTAGAGTGAGTCTTATAGCTGATTGTATTGTTTTTAAAAGCACACCAAGGGGCAGTCCTTCTTAATAATCATGCAAGTTGAACTTGAACTTTGAAATGCCTTAGTTCAAGGTTTGAATTTCAAAAGAGAGTTGCCACTTGGTCATCGAGGAGCATTGGTAATGAGGAGATTGATGTGATAGCTGGCAGAAAAAGATTAACCTATATGGGAAATCAACAATAACAATCATTGAAGTGATATTGTAAAGATGGTTTAATCGTGTGAATTTTGAGATTTGATGTTTTCATTTAATTCATTTTCCGTCTACATTTATTTGACATAATGCTCGACTCCCGCATTAAATGCTTATCCCTACAATCTTTTTTAGCAAGCTGTTATAAATTGCCTCTTAGCATCTCCTTGTCAATTATGGTTATTCGTCGTGCTTGAAGAGGTAATTCTGCTTAGATTTCTCCTTCTTCCTGAGTAGTAGAACAATTCTAGATAATTGTAGGTCAATTATTTCCCCTCAAATATTTTCTCTTTAATGTTTCAACGAGTAAGTTTTATACACTTTTTCTTTGAATCAAATACCTACATTTGTTTTCCATAAGTCTCTAGTTTATATTAGGTGTCATTTACCTCACCATGAACACCCTTATTCCTATTGCCGACCACACCCCAAGCTTAGCATGCTCTCTTCCCAAGTGCGAAGACACTTCTATGCCTTCCCAAACCTTCAGAGAAATTAGGGAAAAAACCAAGAACCCTCCCCCTAATTCTATAATGATCAAAATAGTTAAGAGTGGGTTAGCAGAGGAAGCCACCTTCCTAGCATAAAAACCATGCCCAGAATTAGTGGTAGAATGTGCGCTACACTATAATAGTGAGGAGAGATGTATAAACAAATTGAATGAATGCCCTCTTGTTTTCATAAATAGAAACATAATTTTGAAGGCCATGGGTATACCTGACAAGGAGCCATATGAGGTGTGGACAATAGCTACCTCCCAAACAATATTTTCTAAGAAAAAGAAGAGGTATAGGAATGAAATAGCATAGAACTAGTTATTAAAGTCATAGGCGGGAGGGTCCAGGTTGCCAAAGCCCCTTACCATTGATCATTTCAAGCCTAAGGTTGTAGATTTAGTAGTGCTACTGAATATATTGAAGGGGAATCAAAATGCATAATTGTGGCATGATTGGATGTATTTTTATATCCAAGTGACCTTAGGAGGGCACAAATTTATTTACTGGGTAGAGGATATTATAGATGAACTTCATAACCAGCTAGCTAATTACTCAGGGAGAAATGGGTTCTACATGGTCTCCTATTTGTTTTATGTTCTTGCATGTACTAATGAATGTAAAGGCCTCTATAAAGAGACACTCGTCCCTAACATAAAGGTTTATGATTATCATCCTCACTTGCAGAAGGAGTCATACACAAGTAGTTTCATGAAGTTTAATGACATATTTTCAGGGAGGCTAGTGTTTGAGCTAAAGGACGATACAAAACAAAGGCTATCGAAAGAAGCCAAAGATTTTGTGAACATCTACAGAAGCTATTGCATTCAATTCAGAAGGTTCACATCTTAAGAGAAGGTGGACTCGATGGGGAACCCTTCAAGCTTCCCAGGTATGCCCTTGATAGCCTAGTTATTATGGAGGTAAGTCGTCAATTAACGCATGTACATAGGAAACTAAAAGAAAAGAAAGGTTGAGATAAGTCCTATTTTCCCATTGAGCTAGGACATTACCAGTGTAAAACCTCTGCAGATGCATTAAAATTAGAATTGGAACTCAAAAAGATAAATTTGAACACTTTTGAAGCTAGGAAAGATTTTGATGTTAGAGGCTATGCAGCTCAACATTTTGGCCTGTGAATGAGTTCCACCAACTTCCACAAATAGAGGACTATTGGGAGGATTGTGCAGATGATTGGGAGGTAATCAAAAGAAGATGGTCTAGGTTCACACTCAATCATATTGTTTCTCTACAGATTTATTTAGATAGATGTGCTATAGAAGAAGGAGAAGATGATGAAATAGTAAGTGCAGAATATTTAAAGAGAGTTAAACCTCAGCCTTTGCCTGAAATTAACTGGGGTATAGAAGAAAGAGATAATATCCACATTAAAACCCTTAGTGTTATTAACAGGACAAAGGATTGGATAGAAAGTAAAAGACCTCCCAAAAAGGGAAAACATAACACCAGAGAGGTTAGCAAGAAACAATTTGTAGCCAACCCTAGTCCTATTTCTAATGATGTTGTTCCTCTTGAAGGTTCTAAGAAGCCTAAAAATAATAAGGCTCCATCTAAAGCCAAGAGTGAGATGAAGGAAGAATATTTCTCTACTAAGCAGTCCACAACAATTTTGCGCTCTAGGAAATAGAGTCCCACAGAAGTTGAAGAGAAGGAGGTAATTGACCTAGACAAAATGGATGTTGATTAGAGTCCTCAATATTGTCCACTGAAGCCAGAAGCTAACCTAAAGGATCAGAAGCCCAATGTTGGAGAGTCCTCACTGGTTATAGATATTACCCTACAGACCCTATCCTCGACTCTTAGCTGGCTTGAGACATCTATAAAAAAATAAGAAACGTCCTTCCTATCACTCTACTGGCAGAAGATATGGTAAGAAAGTGCCTTGGAAATATAGTGAAGCCCAAAAGGATGAAGACAAATTCTAGGATCACTATAGATGAAATAATAGGGCATTGGGTAGCAGAACACTTGGTTCCTAAAATCAACAAGGTTGTTAGTGATATCATGGATGATGACTACATTGTTGAAAAGATAGAACTCAGAGAAGGAACTAGAGAGGTAGATGTAACTCACCTAGAATAATCTACCAAAAAGATAATTAAGAGGACCTTAAAGGATGAGAAGGACAAGAAAGAGCTTAAATCTCTCATCAAGTTGTTAGTCAAGTTTATTCAAGAACTCACAAATCCAACCCTACCACAATTTCTCAAATCTCTCATTCCTTCGACCCGCAGTCACCTGAGAGCTGCAATGTTCTTGAACAAGCTAAGAGGAGTAAATTGGTTGCAGATGTATTTGGCCAGTGGATATAGGGCATTATCCAAGGTGCAGGGGATTGTTTTTCTCAATTGATTCAAACTAGAGAGATAGTTAATGTAGCAATTTCTGAGATGCAGGCGGACATGACTGTGTGGGAAAAGGAAAAGAGAAAATGGTCTCTTATTATGAGTCAAATATATGAATTTGAGAAGATTGGTGTAACCAACTTCCTTGTTGAAAAACCAGTAGCTAGACTTGATGATGAAGTATTCTATGTGGCCATGAAAAGTATTGAATGGAGGAACACGATCCTGGAATCTAGACATGAAAGTTTAGTTAAACTACTAAATGAGCTCAAGGAGCTAATTGAGATGATGAGAAAGGACTTGAAATGCCTGAATATAACTCTCACCAAAGAAGATGGTCAAACTGTAAAGGAACTGGGCAATTTGACTTAGGAATTTTAAAAAGAAATTACAATGGTGAGGGCTAACAAGTCTTTGTTAGCAGCAAAATTCACTGAGATGGCCAACATAGAATCCATGCTGGGTGTGTGTGTTTATCATTTGGAATCACACATGCAAAAAATGGTGTAGGTTCATAAGGAGAAGAAGCCGTGGAAGAAAATAGTTGTGCACATTGTCCTACCCTATCACACTGTTGTGGATAGCTTCTTCCGAGCACACATGGAATGGCGAGCTTCTCAATCCTTCAATTCCCAAGGTGAGCAGCCAAATCCTTTGGCAACTCCTTGATCATGACACGTTAGTTCCAGCGCATGCAGAGGATTTTGTTTTCTTGCATGTTTTTGTCTTTTCAATTTGAAAAATGGTTTTAAAGGACAACTCCGAGGAGTTCTGTAATATTTTTTGATGATATACCGATGACTATATATAGCCAGAAAAAGGCTAAGTTAGGGTCGAGACTTTAATTAGTAGAAGTTTAGTAATTAGACTTAGTAATTTTTGGTTGTGATATTTTGAAATCTATTGGGATATTTGAAAATCAATGAAAGAAAAACTCTCATTTTACGAATCTGTGTGTTTATAAAGTTTTGGATGATCTTTTTTGGGGTATCTGGATTTGTTGATGAATGTCTTGCAGATCTTTATTTTATAAATAATTAAAAGTTAACTTTGTTTTATTTATATTTCAGTGAATGAAAAATTCTGAAGTCTATAGGCTTCATTTTATGTGTTGAATCATCTTTCAATTGTTAGTAATTTTATGTTGATAAATTATGTGCTTCCAAATTCCTTAATTACTTTCAGGTGGAAAGTAAAATCTCTTCTTATAGTAGTTTTTATTTAAGTATTCATTGAATATCTTATCCGGGAGCTATACCATTAAATTTAGAGGGTCTAGATGTTGTTGTGTTATTAGATCCTACTGTTAGAAAAGTTTGTTGTTTTTAGATGGGTTAGTCTAGATGCTGTTGTGTTATTAGATCCTGCTATTAGAAAAGTTTGTTGTTTTTAGATGGGTTATAGAGTGTTAAATTGATTTGAAGAAAGAAGACAGATTCATTAACTAACAGTCCTCTAGGATTTATTTTCATGTTTTTCATAATTTTTGTCCACTCCTATGTAAATGAGGGTCAAGTTTATTAGGAAATGCAGTTCTCTTTACAAATATGTAAAAGTTATCAAAAATGCAAATCTTATGTTTTGACAACATTGACAACATTTTGTTGCAATAAAGAAAATTTTCTCTCAATGGCTCTAACTTTAAAATGGTGGTTATGAAATTTTGGGAGAAGGTATTTTAACCCCAAATAATCCATTTCCAATGGTTGGGGAATGAGTGTATGAGGGATTGAATATAACAAGCAATAAACTGATTCAAATTTCTTGAGCATGTACAGATTGGGAGGAGTCTCTAACTAAGTGCTTAATATTATACATTATATTTATTTCCATTTTCAGTTGGTTTGAGGATTTAGTATCATCTATACTAAATGTTATTCAAATTTTCATTGGACTAGACCGTATCTCTCTGTGAAACCCTCTGAAATAAGGGTTTGGTCCCAAAATGGCTCTAACTTGCAATTTCACCATAAAAAAATTGATGTATCCATGTGGAATGAAATTAGGGCCTATGTATTTTATTATTCTATATGGTACGAGTTTGGAAGTGGAGGGATTGATGGGAAATTTGATTCCCTAGGTAGAAATCTTCATGTGGCTACCCTCTATGTTCTAAAGATGTTTAAGTTTTGAGAGTTAGGTGTCGACCTAGAGGACCTCCCTTTGGATTTAGTCATTTTTCTGATGTCCCTTGAAGGATATGTCTTTGTATTGGAGAGGAAAAAATCTGAAGTAGTATTTCTTTTGCAAACCAAGGCCTAATAGCCTTATTAGCCCTATGGTGTTTTGTGAACTTGAACACTTGACTTGGTAGTCTAGAAGGATCCCTTCTAGGAGATTGTGTATTCAATAAATGGTGTCAGAATATCAGGTTTGTTTAGTGGATCCTTTAGAGGAATTTGACATTGTTTCCCAAAAACCAGTGGGATAGGGATACAAGACTAGATCAGCATGATTGAAAAAAATACCCCTATTCACTTTGTGAGACTTTTTCCAATGCATGAGTTATATGGTTTAGGTCATTTTAGGATGGAATCCATGAAGAGATGATCTATGTTGGTAGGGGTAACATTTGAGGATGAGTTTATGCACAATCAAGCCTTTATATCCTTGCATGAAAGGATTGGATAAGGAGAGAGTCCTAAGAGATGATTAAGTGTTTCATAGAGATGATTGTGTGGATTTACCTTTAGCATATGGAACCCTATCTTATAAAAACCATCTAAGTGAAGGTAGTAGGGTGTTTGGGGTTATTATAAAATAGGTAAGAAGGGCTCTAAATCAAGTGGTATTAGAGAAAAGAAAAAGATCCCTTGGGTAGAAGAAGGGGAGAATAAGACATGGTAGAAGAAGATGAACTTCCACAAAGAATAACTTATGTGGAACTTGAAAAGCTTGTTAAGGAACAAATGGAAGAGAATGGGAAAATTAGAGAAGAGATGGATGAGATAAGGGGCCAAATGAGAGGAAAGGGTAAGGAAAGATCTATAGGAAATGGAGATTGGGATGTAGAGGAAGAGAACCCAATGTAGGTAGAAGAAGAAGTGCCTGCAAACCAGAGACCCCTCGTAAATTCCCTAAAGTCAATGGAGAGGAGAACTATAGATTATAAGTTAGAACTTCTTATATTCAGTGGGAGGATAGATCCATACTTTGTCATTGATTGGATAGACTCCCTCATAAGCTTCTTTGAACGTGAAGATATTCTAGAGCACCAGAAGGTGAAAATAGAAAAGTCAAAGTTTAAAGGCTCTGATTTGACATGGTGGAAATTTATTTAGGATGAAAGAGAGAAGGATTGGAAAAGTAGAGTATCTACTTGGAAGAGGATGATAGGTTTGGTGAAAGATTCATATGTGCCTAAATATTATGAGGTGCAGTTGCATAGGAGAAGGAAGAACCTTAGGAAAAAGGATATGGACATGAAAACATACACTGAGGAGTTCTTGAAGTTGTCTATGAAGTCCAAGACAAAGGAGACAAAATGAGAGAAGTTAGCCAGCTATATGAATGGTTTGAAATTCTCCATTCAAGAAGAATTGAATTTTCTTACCCATAGGATAGTGCATAAGTGTCATCAATTGGCTTCTAAGGTGGAAGAGAAGTTCAAAAGGAGACAAGATCATAATGGAAGAGGAAGAGGCAGACACCAAAGAGGAAGGAGTCCCTTTAGAGGAAGAGGGAATGGATTTGGTTCCCAAGGAGACTCAAATAAAGATCAACACAAAGGTGAAGGGAATAATAGTGGTTTCAACAATAGGAGAAATTTCAGAGGAAGGAGACCAAAATTCAAAGGAAGAACACAAGGGAGAGGACCTATCAGATGCTTCAATTATAACCAGGAGGGCATTGGCCAATATATGTCGATATAAGGAAAGTAAAAGTTCAATGGGATAGAGGAGGACTAATATGGTCCAAGAAACAGACTCTCAAAGTATGTTATCATACCAAAGTGTGAACACTCCTGATTCATATGGCTACCCTGAGAGAAGAGAGTCTCTAATGATCAGAAGGGAAGAACTACCATGAAGATTCCAGTCAAAGAACCTCCACAAAGAAAGTCACTCTTCAAGACAACATGAAAATCAGGAGGTAAGATTTGTAAAGTATTAATTAAATTTGGATCTACTAAGAATTTTGTATCTTTTGAAATGGTAGAGAAATTTAAAATGAAAATAATTTCTCATTCTTCTTCCTATAAGGTCTCATGGCTAACCCAAGGTCAGCAAGAAAATGTGGAAGAGAAGGCTTGGGTAGACTTTCAAATAGGATCCTATAAGGATAGAATACTATTTGATGTGGCAAAAATGGATGCTTTCCATCTCGTACTTGGGATACCATGACAATTTGATCTCAAAGCATACCATGATGGTTTCAGAAATGTGTACTCCATAAAAAAGGATGGAAAGGTGATTGAATTACTACCTCTGATGGAAGAAGAAGAAGAACCTAAAGGAAAGGAAGCCAAAGTGCTAGTGATGGAAGGAAAAAATTTTATGAAGGAAATTTCCAAAGAAGAAGTATGTTTTTTTCTAATCCTTTTCCCAATAGCCATAACAGTGGCTAAAGAAGGAGACGACAAACCAAAGAGAGAAAGATTAGTGGATCCTTTAGTTCAACAATTATTGGACTAGTCTAAGGGAATCATTTTGGATGGAATGCCAAGGTCACTACCTCCTTCTAGGGACATAAGTCATTGTATTGACTTCATCCTAGGCTCTACACTTCCTAACAAGGTAGCATATAAGCTTACACCCTGGCATAATGAAGAAATGGCTAGACAAATTTAGGAGTTACTAGAATCCAGACTCATTAGGAAGATCCTAAGCCCTTGTGTAGTGCTTGTAGTCCTTACACCTAGGAAGGAGGGAACTTGGAGACTTTGTACTGATTCAAGGGCCATAAAAAAATAAAAACTAGGTATCGTTTCCCCATTCCAAGAATTGAAGACTTTCTTGACTACTTGGGGGGTGTAAAATACTTTGCAAATATTGATCTAAAAAGTGGATATCATCAGATTATGATAAGGCCAGGGGATGAGTGGATGATGACCTTTAAAACAAATGAGGGTTTATATAAGTGGAAAGTCATGCCATTTGGCTTGTCCAATGCCCCTAGTACATTCATGAGGCTCATGAATGAAGTCTTTAGGGATTTTATAGGAAAATTTGTGATTGTTTACTTAGATGATATACTAATATTCAGTAGATAAAAGGAGGAGAACCTAAAAAACTTGGACATGGCCCTAAAGAAGCTAAATAAGGAGGAATTGATGATAAACATTGAGAAATGTATATTCATGCAGGAAGAGCTAATCTACTTGGGCTTTCTAATCTCACACTATGAGTTGAAGATGGATTAAGAGAAGGTAAGTGCTATACTTTCTTGGCCTACCCCTAGGAAAATGGTGATGTAAAAAGTTTTCATAGATTGTCCATATTTTATAGGAAATTTACAAAAGGATTCAATCATATTTGTGCCCCAATGCTTGAGACCATAAGAGAAGGGCAGAAGTGTAAATGTTTTTGGACTAATGAAGTAGATGAATCTTTTGAGACTTTGAAGAAGAAGGTGACTCAACAAATAGTCCTTTCTCTACTAGACTTCAACAAGATTTCCCAAGTGGAATGTGATGCAATTCACATGGTTATAGGAGATGTTCTCAGTCAGGAACGTAAGCCTATAACATTTTTCTTTGATATATTAAATGAAGTAAAAAGAAAATATTCCTCCTATGATTTAGAAATGTATGCTCTAGTTCAGTCTTTAAAGAAGTGGAGGCACTATTTGATGTCAAAATAATTCATTTTTTTTACTAACAAAATGACACTAAATATTGTAAAAGGTCATGAGAAAATGAACCAAAAACATATGAAGTGGGTTGAGACATTGCAGTCCTACACATTTTCTCTCAAACACAAGAAGAGAGTAAAGAACAAGGTGGTTGATGCTCTAAGTAGAAGGGTATTGAAAATAACAAAAATCAAGTTGGTTAGTGTAGGGATTGAAGAATTGAAGAACATGTACCAAGAAGATGAAGACTTTCGGGAGATCTATCAGGTATGCACATCATTTGATGAGAGGTATCACCTTGAGTTCTCTGAATTTATGATACAAGATGGTTTTATTTTCAAAAGGGGGAAGTTGTGTATCCCCAAATTCTCCATTAGGGTGAACATAATCAGGGAAAAACATTGTGGAGCCATGGTAGGACACTTCAGTCTTGACAAGACCCTAGAGTTTGTGAAAAGAAACTACTTTTGGCCCAAGATGCAAGTAGACATCAGAAACTTTGTAGAGACATGTGTTATTTTTCAAAAGGAAAAAGGAAGATCTATAAATGAAAGAATCTACCAACCCCTCCCCATTCCATCAAGACCATGTGAGAGTATCAGTATGGATTTTATATTAGGATTACCTATAACTAAGAAAGGATATGATACTGTTTATGTCATAGTTGATAGATTAAGTAAGATAGCTCATTTCTTTCCATGTAAAACTACTTATGATGCTTATTATTTTGTTTATCTATTTTTCAAAGAAATTGTAAGAATCCATGGTTTTCCATTGAATATAGTGTCAAATAGGGATATCAAATTCATAGGACACTTTTGGAGAACATTATGCAGGAAATTGGGTACAAACTTAGCTTTCTCATTTGCATACCATCCACAAACAGATGGTCAAACATAAGTGGTCAATAGATCATTAGGGAATTTGTTGAGATGTATCACTAGAAAACATGGTGAGAAGTGGGATGAAGTGTTATGACAAGAATAATACTCCTACAATGATAAAATAAATAGAAGCACTGGTTGTTCACCATTTTAGATAGTATATGGTCTACACCCAAGAGGTGTCATGGAGTTGAGAGAACTAAATTAGGGTGAACCAATTAGTTGTGAGGGTGAAAAATTTGTAATTTCTATCAAGGAGGTACAACTACAAGTTAAATATCAATTAAAACAATCTACTAACAAAAACAAATAGTATGCTGACAAAGGAAAAATGGGATGTTCAGTTTTATGTTGGAGACTTGGTATGGGTCAATTTGAAGAAAGAGAGACTCCCAAAGGGAAAGTACACAAAGCTCATGCAAATAAAGATAGGACCCTATCATATCCTTAAGAAGTGTGGGCATAATGCTTATGAAATAAAACTCCCTCCTGATCTTGGTCTATCATCTATTTTTAATTGTTTTGATCTAACCCCTTACAAAGGTGATGTGGATGCAGGTGATAGTTTTGTTATACAGGAAGTCCTTGCTGATGATGAAATCCCAAAGCATGACCCACCAATCCTAGAGAAGATATAAGACACTAGGATAGAAAAGAAAACAAAAAAATAGAGAATACAAAGAGTATTTGTTCCATTGGATAGCTTTCATGTTCATAATAAATACCCCTATTTGTCTAAATCTATGTCATGGTTAGGTGTCTTATAAACCACCATTGACATAAGAGCCAAAGGGAAAAAATGTTGAGTCCTTAGAGATTTTAGGTACTCTAGGAGTATTTTTCATGTTTTTCATAATTTTTGTGCACTCCTATGTCAAGGAGGGTGAAGGTAATTAGGAAATGTAATTCTCTTTGCAAATATGTAAAAGTTGTCAAAAATGCAAATCTTACATTTTGACAACATTGACAGTATTTTGTTGCAATATTAAAAATTTCCTCCCAAAGGCTCTAAATTTCAAATTGTGGTTATGAACCATTGGGATAATTTAGATTAACCCCAAATAATCCATTTCCAATGGTTGGGGAATGACTATATGGAGGATTGAATGTAACAAGCAATAAACTGATTTAAGTTTCTGGCATTTTAAAAGTTCCTGAGCATGTATAGATTGGGAAGAGTCTTTGATTGAGTGGTTAATATTGTGCATTCTATTTCTGTTCATTTTCAGTTGGTTTTAGTTGGTTTGAGGAGTTTTGAGACTAAAGTTTATTTAAATTTTCATTGCACTAGACTGTATCTCTCTATGAAACCTTCCAAAATCAGGGTTTGGTCCCAAAATGTCTCTAACTTGCAATTACACCATCAAAAATTGATGTGTTTATATAGAATTCAATTAGGGCCTTTTTATTTTATGATTCTATAAGGTAGGAGTGGGTAAGTGTAGGGACCATTGGGAAATTTGATGCCCTAGGTAGACATCTTCGTGCGGCTACTTGTTGTGTTCTAAAGATGTTTAATTTTTGAGAGTTAGGTGTTGAACAGAGGACCTTCCTTTGGATTTAGTAATTTTTTGGATGTCCCTTGAAGGAAATGTCTTTGGATTGGATAGGAAGAAATCCAAAGTAGTAGTTCCTTTGAAAACCAAGGCCTAATAGCCCTATTAACCCTCTAGTCTTTTGTGAACTTGAACCCCTGACTTGGTAGTCTAGAAGGATCCCTTCTAGGAGATTGTGTAATTAAATAAAGGGTCTTAGAATATAATGCTTTTTTAGTGGATCATTTGGAGGAATTTGAAGTGGTCTCCCAAAAACCAGTGGGATAGGGCTACAAGACTAGATAAGCCTCAGTGAAGCAAATACCCCTATTCACTTTGTGAGACCTTTTCCAATGGACAAGTTATATGGTTTAGGTCATTTTGGGATAGGATCCATGAAGATTTGATCTATATTGGTAGGGGGAAAATTTGAGGGTGAGTTGATGCACAATTAATCCCTTGTGTCCTTGTGTGAAAAGATTGGATAAGGAGAGGGTCCTGAGAGATGTTGAAGTGTTTCATAGAGATGATTGTGTGGATTTACCTTTAGCATGTGGAGCCATTTCTTGTAAAAATCATCTAAGTGAAGGTAGTAGGGTGTTTTGGGCTATTATAACCTAGGTAAGAAGGGATATACATGACATATCTTAGAGAAATTTGAGGCTTTTGATAAATTCAAATATTCAAAGAAAAAGTTGAGAATGAATCAGGTTTGAAGATAAAATGTTTATGGTCAGATAGAGGTGGATATTTTACTTCAGATATGTTCAATACCTACTGTGAAGGGCATGTAATATATAGAAAAACATCCTCTACAAGGACACCACAACAAAATGGGATTGCAAAGCAAAGAAACAAAACTATATTAGATGCTGCCAGAACTATGTTGCTTGAAGGAAATGTTTCACATGTTCATTAAAGAGAAGCTCTTGGTATTGTATTCTACACTTTGAGTATAATTCAAATTAGAGAAGGTACTAATAAGAATCCTTATAAAGTATGGTTTAATCATATTCCTACTGTGAAATATTTAAGTATATTTGGTAGTAAATACTATATCAAAAGAGATGATGAGATAGGAAAGTTTGATGCTAGAAGTTAAGAAGGGATCTTCCTTGGTTATTCCACTAAGAGAAAATCTTCTAAATGTTTCAATCTGAGATTGAGGAACATAATTGAAAGTGATAATGTATGGATTGATGAGAAGTTTTAGATTCAGGAAAGACTATATGACTATAGCCAAAATTCAGAGAACATGGAGGTTACTGCAAATTAAGAAGAACCTTTTGAGGTGATCATGAGATCGAGGTATGTCTGAATGATTCAAATGATTCTACTAAACTTCCAAAGAAACAAAGATATGTTAAGAAGAACCATCCCAAAAATAAAATTATTGGCAATGCAAGAAAAGGCATGATGAAAATATCTAGATTAAGAAATGAGATTTGTTTGATTTCTCAAGTTGAAGCAAAAACTACTGATTTGGCATGCAAAGATGAATCTTGGACTAAAGAAATGCAGGGAGAATATGAATTGATAAAGAAAAATAACACTTGGGAATTGGTTCCTAGGCCTAAGGATAAGAATGTTATAGGGAGTAAATGGGTTTTTAGAAACAAAATGAATGAAGAAGGAATTATTGTAAGGAATAAGGCAAGACTGGTTTGTAAAGGCTACTTGCAACAAGAAGGCATAAACTTTGAAGAAATATTTTCTGATATTACTAGGCTTGAGGTAGTGAGATTATTTCTTTCTTATGCTGCACACAAAGACTTTAAAGTATATCAGATGGATGTGAAATTTGGATTTCTGAATGGAGATCTAGAGGAGGAAGTATATATTGAGCAACCTGATGGATTTCCTTTGATAGATGATGAGGACATGGTTTTCAAATTAAACAACACTTTATATGGACTAAAACAAGCACTTAGAGCATGGTATGCTAGATTGGACAGGTATTTACTTTGTCTTGGTTTCATAAAAGATAATGTAGAGAGTAATTTGTACTTAAGAACTAGTGAAGATGGAATATTAATAGTTGAATTTTTGTAGATGATATCATTTTTGGAGGTAATAATGAAATGAGTAAGAAATTCTGTAAGGAAATGGAAAATGAATTTGAGATGTCGATGATTGGTGAAATAAAATTTTTCCTCGGATTGCAAATTAATCAAAAACAAGAATGGTATTCTTATTTCTCAAACAAAGTATCTTAAGGAAATGTTGAAATTTTTTGGAATGGAAGAGTGTAAATTTGTTGGAACACCTATGGTTACTGGTTACAAGATTACTACTACTAATGAATCTTGGAGTGTTTTTTAGACCAAGTACAGATCTATGATTGGAGGCTTACAATATCTAACTCACACTAGACCAAATATTGCTAATGCAGTTAGAATTGTTGCAAGATATCAAGCTGATCCTAAGAAACTCTCCTTGCTGTAGTAAATAGAATATTTAGATATCTGAAAGGAACACTGGAATATGGCTTATGGTATAAAAAATCTAATGATTTTGTTTTGCATGCTTATATTGATGCTGATTGGGTAGGAAATAATGATGAAAAAAAGAGTACAAGTGGTGGTGCATTTTTTCTTGGGAAAAGGCTGGTTTCTTGGTTAAGTAAGAAGCAGGATTGTATAGCTCACTCTATTGTTGAATTAGAGTATGTTGCTGCTTCTATAAATTGCACACAAATTATTTGGATGAAGCAAATATTGAAGAACATTGGGATAAATTTTGAAGAGCTAATGGTTATTCATTGTGATAACACTAGCACAGTGAATATGTCAAAGAATCTAGTTATGCATTCAAATGCAAAAAATATTTCAATTAAGTATCATTTTTTGAGAGACAAGGTTGTAGAGAAGGAGATTAGATTGGAGTATATCAGCACAAAGGAACAAATAGAAGATATTTTTATGAAATCTTTTCCAAAGGATGCCTTTGAGTATCTCAGAGGTATGCTTGGGATGAGAGCCCCTCCTTAAGAGAATTAATTGATGTAGGAATGCATCAATCTATAGGATTTAAGAGTTATATCATTTCCTAGACTTGATGTATGGATCCACTCCTCAGGGGGAGTGATCACAAAAACAAAAAAAAACACATTTGGGTGATTGAGCACCTGGTTGTTGCAAAAATTAAGATTTGAAAAATTTACACCTTGCAAAGGAAAGAGAAAGAGTTATGACACCCTTTTCCATTGATGTCAAAGGGGGAGAGATTCAATAAAGAGAGTCAGTGGAAAATCCCTAATATTTTTGGGAGAGATGTGCAGAGGATATTGAGAAGATTGTACTAAGAGTGTTACTTTTGGATTGATGGATTTTATCATGTGTTTCCATCAATGTGAAAGGGTGATATTGTTTGAATTGGCTTATGATGGAATTGTTGGCATTCATGTTTTTTCATTGATGTCAAAATATGTTTCAGATGAAGATAGATAGACTGGTTATCACTGGTGCATGGATGAATTCCAAAAGTGTATGAATGTTTTGGAGTATGTGAAGATGGGGATGTGTATAGGTATGATCCTTGATCTTATATCTAAGGTTTCTTGAGTTTATGTTTCTATTTGTTTGAGTTACAAAATTTTTGGTGAAGACTATTTGAAGAACAATGACAAAGAATTGTGACAGAGTTAGTCTCTAAGTTTTGTGGATAACTTGAGTGTGAGACTGATTCATGTTATGCAAGCTTTGGGAATGTCAGGAGACATGTTGAGGAATTTTTTAATTATTCTTGGGTCGCAAGACTCTTGGTGGTGTCAACTGTTGCATGTGTTCTGGAGATGACCTATTTGGGGATGACTTTAGTGACGTAGTGTATATTGTCCATGGCAAGTGTGGATTGTATATCTTGGATTATATTTGATGAATTGTAATTGATGTTTGCTTGTTTAAGGTACTATGTGTATCTTATCAAGGGGTTACGTAATTATTTTTGCATTGGGGAAGTCTTAATTGGCCGACCTAATTGCTTATTGTAAATTTGTATAAAGGAAAGTTGTTTTCTTGTTTAGGAATGGGGAAAGTGAAGTGTGGAAGATGCGAGCTTGTATTTGTGAAGTCTGCTGGATGTAGAGAAGAGATTGTGATTGATGAACTTCATTGGAAATATTTAAGAAAAGTTGTTGCTATCAGTCAGTTCATTGGATATTATATCTTTGTATATCTATATCTCGGACAGTGAGTCCTTAAGGTGGATTTAACCTTGTTTAGGAAGTGAGCCTAGGAAATGAGCCTGTTGTTTCTCTTGAATCCTAATAGGGTCTATCCTTTAACAAGAACTAGGTACTGTATGTAATAATAAGCTCCTAATAGGGCTAAATATCCTAACAGGGATACTATACTTTCAGTGAATTATTTGTGGGTGCTAAATCTCACCAGGGTTTCCTCGACAAAAAATAGTTGTGTTATGGTGTTGTTTTTAATGTGTTCAAAATTGCATTTATCTTTTGATTGTTAAAGGTTAAATTTTAAGATTTGGCATATAACTGATTCACCCCTCCTCTTAGTTGTACTAGTGGACTATTATTGCTAACAATTTATGGTGACTCTCAACTCTTAATCAACCAGTTTAATGATGTATATCAAAATAAGGATGAAAATTAAATGACCTAGAAAAGGATGATTGATGATCTTAATAAATACTTTGTTTTCATAACATTTTAACAGATACCTAGATTAGAAAACAAGGCAACTGGTGCTATGGCTACACTTGCATCAATGTTATAGTTACATGAAAATGAGTTTCCAGTGAAAGCCTTACCCTATCCTACCTACAACTCACATGAATCCCAGATGGTCTCTTCTATAATTGGGCATGACTCATCTCAATATAGCCATGTCTACTCATACCTACATGACCAAATTATTCTTGATAATGTTACTCAAAATGAGAAATGACACTTGATTCACAATGCCTTGTGTTATTCATCATAGCTAACGACCTATATAGGTGAGGTTTATATGGTAAATTTCTTAGGTGTTTAGAATGCAAAGAGTCTCAACATGCATTATCTAAATTCCATGAAGGAATTTGTGGATCTCACTCTATTGGTCCAACTCTAGCCCAAAAACTACTAAGGGTTGATTATTATTGCCCGAATATGGAGAAAGAAGCTATTAAATTTGCTAAGACCTATAATAACTATCAACTACATGGAAACCTAATACATTCTCTAGAAAGGGAGCTTATACCATTTATGACTTACTGGCCCTTTTAGCAATGGGAATTTGATCTCATCTGTCAAATATATCCTTCTTCATCTAATGGTCATAAATTTATCATCATGACCTCTAAGTACTTTAAAAAGTGGTTCAAATTGGTTCCTCATCAAAGCAACTAGAAAACAAGCATCTATATTTATCCTCAGCTACAACATCTGTAGGTACGAGATCCACTCCTCAATTATGACTGAAAAAGGAGGGCAATTAAAAAGAAAGGATATGGATGAGCTCTATGAAAAGTTTAGAATCAAACAACATTAGTCTTCTATCTACCATCCTCAAGATAATGGACAGGATGAAGCCTCTAACAAAACTCTACTTACTATCTTGCATAGAACAATAAACAAATTAGGAAAGGATTGGAACCTTCATCTTAATCTATCTCTATGGGCTTACAGAAAAAGTATATGAATACATATTGGAGATACACTTTTTGTTTTTGTATATGGGGTAGAAGCAATATTACCAATTGAAGTTGAAATTCTATCTCTAAGAGAGTTTTTGTAGGGTCTTGTAACAAATGAAGACTACAAAATATCTAGATTGCAAGAAATTGAGTTGTTGGATGAATGTAGACAAGTGGCATTCAATCACCTTAGGGATTATAGAAAGAGAATATATAGAGGCTAAAATAAGAAAGTACAACACGTAGAATTTTAGGTTGGTGACCTTGTTTTAAGACATAATCCCAGGAATCAACAACATTGGGAACAAAAATGTAGTTTTGAACCCAACTGACTAGGTCCTTACATCATTACTGCAGTCTTTGGCTCTAGCACTTATCAAATATCAATGATAGGAGGAGAATAACTCTGTGAACCTATCAACACCATCCATCTAAAAAAATTCTACAGTTAGCATTCTCTGATCTAACAACATGTACAATTCCAAATGTTTTGAAAAAATCTAAAAAATGGTAAATGTCCTGAAAAAATGGATTGTCCTGGTTAAAACCAGGCAACATGCACTTTGATGAATCACCAAAAATTCAAAAATTCAAAATACAAAAAAATGGGAAAAAGAGAAAAAGAGAAAAATATTGAAAAATAAGAGGAAAAGTGCCTTGGTAAAAACTTGGTAAATAGGCACCTCAGTAGAAACAAAAGAATCTCTACCAAGTAGGTGAAAACCTAGTAAATAAATGCCTCTTATGATTTAGCACTCCATATATTAGCACAAGTTATTGACACTTACAACCTTCATAGGCTTCTACTTTAGCTTGTACATATCTTGTAGTCACTTTCATGATACGTTGGTTCTTCCTAGAATATTCATGGCTTGAAACCAATCAATGTCATAGTCTTAGAGAAATCAAAATATTCAATCTCAATGTCCTAGTAGTTTCTACCAGGTCATGATTGTGTCAGTTACGTTTGGTTATCTAATCCGAGTTAGTTTCCTGTCACTTAACCAATGTAGGGTTTTTATGTTGATATCTTAACAACACAAAAGAACATGCACACAACCATATTCATGAAGCAAAAAAAAATCACTGAAACTATTTGAGCTATGCTGAAATTTTCTTTGTATGTTTTCCTTTCAATTGGATTTTACTTATTATTCTCTCAGATTGACTCAAAGAAGTATATCAAGACCAGAGAAGAAAGGACTAGGGTTTATAATACTTTTATTTATTTTTTGACTATGGGGAATTATCTCCTTGTTTGTTCTGAGTGACATATTATTACTATGCAATATTAATATTTCCCCTAGGATGTGAACGTACGGGTCACTATGGGTATACATGCTATATTTTTCCTAGGTTATGAATGATAAAAGGGTCACTATAGACAAAAGAAAATCAGTATTTTATAAGAAAAGAAGGATCTCTATTTTGTCTGGTGTGTTTACATGCAAGAAACATTCAGGTCATCTGAGATCTTTATGCCTTGGTGCTTATGTTCCCTTGCAATATCAAAAGGATGCGACATTCAGGTCATCCTGGCACTTTATGCGTTGGTGCTTATATCTATCTCTAAAATTCAATATGATTAATGCCATAATCATATCCTCATGGTTTCCTGACCAGTGAGGGTTCTATCAACATTCTGTGTCCCAAAGGCTCAGTGATGAAAAATAACATTTTAAAACCAGTTACTAAGTCCTAGGTTACATTCATATTAAAAGTTTTGCATTTCAAGTTGTCCTGGCATGATAACATTGCTCTTTAAATTTTTTATATCTTATGAGGGCCTGAAACTTAAATTTGGTAGTCTTGAGTTCATTTTTGTGATCAAAATCAAAATTGAAATCTGATATTAATTTTTTAGTCAAAATCTCAAATCAACTTTATGGTCAAACACAGTTGACCACTTACGCAATTGATCTTCATAACATCAAACAAACTAGAGATGAGTTTCTAGTTTTTGATTGTGTGTGTGTTTTAAGCATCTAATTCAATGGATTTTAGAAATCTAATTGATTTAATCAAACAAACTCATAATTCTTTCTAATCATTTCTTAATCTATGTCCTCAATTTAGGTCAACCATGGTCAAAATTGGTCAACAAGACCCTAATCAAGTGTAGAATACATTCCTAAACATATACAACTCAATCAGAATCAGATCGAATCTTTTCTATGTCATCACTAAATCTTGATTTCGCTCCTGAGGGGGCATGATGATTACATCTTATATAGTAATCAAGTTACAAATAAAACAAGAAATAATTTCTAGGGGTATCTCAACTTCATTAAAATCCATATCAAGTTGAGGTTTCTTTGATCCTTTTGAGAGAGTGGTTTCATCACTTCATATCAAGTCACTCAGAGAAACATCTAATCTATTGAAACACACTCAAATATGTAGGGTCATATCAGTTTCATCACATCACATCAATATGATAATTTCCTCTTAAGTATGATAATTGGCTTCATCAGAATCCATAGCAAGTCAATTATCCTGATCAGTCTCTTATGATAATCAATTTCATCGCACCTCATCAAGCTAGTTATTCTCTTTATATCAATCCTATGATTTAAGAATCTTTCTGACATTGATCAATTTCAACACTTCACATAAAATTGGTTATTTGTTACCATAATCATTGGATAGATAATCAATATTATCACTTCACATCAGGCTAGGCATTATGGTCTTCCTTCATGGGTACTAGTTCCATCAATTTTAGAATCGGTGTCTTTCAAATCTTCAATCAGTCTTCATCCAATCAAGCTCAGAGTCCATTTCTCTCCTTGGGAATAGTTTCATCACTTCATATCAAACTATTTTATGCTTCAACAATAGAGTTCTTTTAATTAATGCACTTCTTGCACATCAATTCAAAGAGGGGCAAATGTAATCACCAAAAAATGGTCTTCTAAACTATAAGCCCCTAATCTTGATTTCTTGATCTTTAATCATCAAAGTCCTAACCAAAGGAAATTATGTTCATCAATTCTACATTATCTAATCACTAGGTTGTATTTAATCACTAAATCAATTAAAATCTCAAATATCAACATTATCTGGCAATTAAATCATTTTAATCATATTTATTTATTAAATATCCTTGCATATTTATTAAATAAATTAATTTTCCATTAAATCGTAAAAAAGGGATTAATTTGAGAAAAAAGAATTAAAAGTTTTAGAAAAGGGAAAGCTGAATAAATAAAAAATGAAATCTAAAGTTGAAAAGGGAAAGCTTAATAAATAAATAAAAAATCTAGAGTTGAAAAAGGAAAGCTGGATAAATCAATTAGAAAAATATTCAATAAAGCTTATCTCAATATATCACTCAAGAAAGTAGTCAATCAACTCAAACTCACATGGATTGTGCTAATATTGGGATAATCTTGACCACTCCTTCTTAGTCAATCTCGACCGACACTTTTATCTGAGTTTTGTTTAAAATTAGGCTCTCACCTCTCAAATCATATACAATCAGAGAGAAACACAATATAAGATCATCTAGGAAAATATTTCAATTGAGTAGTATTGTTACCATGCTAGTTTTTTCTTGCTTTATCTTGCATATTAGATTTTAGCATTGTGTATGCGATGAAAACCTACTTGTTGGGAGCAAGCTCAGACATGAAAATGTTAGAGATGTAAATATTACAAGCTACATTAACACATCCAAATAATAGTCCAAAACACAAGCTTTATAACACGACCTCCGATGAGCCAAACAAGGGAACCCAAGCCTTGTTGATTTTCCCTTAGAGAGGGTTGTGGGTGTGCTCTCCCAACACAATGTATAAAATCTCACTTTGACTAGATGATTGAGATTCAACTACAATGAGATGATATTAAATGACTCAAGAACTAGTCTCAAACATTTAATAGATGATGTGAGAGTAAATGATGGAGACTAACTACTAAGATCTAGCATTGAATAAAAAATATAAGTGAAACTACCATGATTGAATGAGATTCAACTATCAAGCAAGGGTTAGTACAAAAACTCTAAATGCAAGTAAATAATTCTAAGCACAAACTAGCATGATAATAATGCATGAAAATAATGGGTGGATTACTCTTGGCAAGGCTTCTATTTGTAGGATTTTGGAGGGCTTGGGTGAGGTGGAACATATGTGGCATCCACATAGGTGCCACATGAGGGACACATAAGCCATGCACAAGGCCAAGTTTTCTCACACATGTGTGAGCAAGTTGTGATGTGATGGGTCAATGTGTACTTGAAGTACACATGTAAGAGGTGTGTAAGAGATGTCATAGTTTTAGTCCAATGAAACACTTTTAGAAAGTGTAAGAAAGTGTCATGAAGGTTGTAAGAAACCTTGTTGGCACCAAATTACAATTATTTAAAAAAGTTAATTTTTGGAAATTTGCTCACACATGTGTGAGAAAATAATTAGGACTAATGGGTGTAGGAATCTTAGAATTATCCTAATTAACCTTATTTAATTAGTGAATAGGTTTATTTGGTGAGAGTGATATGAGGTAGGGTAGGATCTAGGTTTATATTTAAAATTAATCCAAATTAGATTTAGATTAATTATGGTTTAGAAGAATTTAGGCATATGAGAGAATAAACAAATTTAAATTTATTTAAAAGGGGATTTTGATGTGGGAAGGTAATAAATTAAATTTAAAACACTTAGGGGATAAGTATTATAACTTAAATTCAAATAATTTAGGAGAATGAACTTAATTTAATTAAATAAATTTAATTAGATAAGTGGAAGAGAATAACAAATATATTTAATTGAAATTAATTATAATGTTGTAAGGGACGATTTTAAGCGTCTACATTTTTTCCCTCTTTGATGCAATGTAGAGAATGACATCACTTTAAATAAAAAGAAAAAAAAGATGCCCTAGAGAGAATAGAAAGTCCTAAGGAGATGATGGTGAAGGAGCGTGCCCCCTCGAGAAAATAATAGAAAAATTATATTTTATATAATTTTCTTGAAAAAAAGGCAGGAAAGAGGGAGAATGGACAATTGCATGACTTATGAGGAGATGAGGAAAACAATAGAGGGAAAAATGGGGTCCAGGATAGAAAATGGGTCCCAAGGGACCTATATATAGTCCATGGGGGCCCTAAGAGAGGTCATTTTCATTCACACAGTACAAAAAAGCATAGCAGAGTGAGAGAGATGACAGGCCCATGAGATCACATGCAGCTTGGAGAGCACGTTCAAATGTACCAGCGGGCCGCAGATGTAGGACCACCAGTGAGTCTAACACCTTAGCCATGTTTAGCATTTAATTTTAGTATTTATTTTTCATTTATGGTTTCCAAGAGGGGAAACATCTTTCAGGGTGGAGATGATGATCGATGGACTGTCATTTGCACAGACAATGATCACCCGATCATCTTCTCCATAGATGATGATCGATCGATTGTCATCTTCACAGACGATGATCGAATGATTACCGTCAATATAGAAAACTATTGCCAGATAGTCATCTATGAAGACAAAGAAGGGAACCACACACAATTGTGCTAAATAGTCATCTGCATGGACAAGGAAGGTGCTAGAGGTGGTGATCATGGATCTTCATCTCTACCGATTGGCATATGTGTGAATTAGCGTCTATTTGGGTCAATTGGTGTATGTGTTGATTGACTCAAAAACATGAAGAAAGAATGGGAGGGATAAAAGAGAAGAAAAATTAGGGGGTACAAGGTGCCTGAGATAGAAGACAAAATCACTGACATGTGTGATTGTGTGTAGGAGGATGTACAACCTTTTTGGTCATATGAGGGATGGCCGGAGACCATGACACTCGACGATTGACTAACCCTAGATGAGTTTGGGAAGGTTTCTTTATGTGGCCTAGAGAATGGTCATCTATGGCCATAGTTGAGAATGTATAATGCACTCATGATTGCTCTAATTGAGAGGTGACATAGGCCCAGCTTGGGTTTTCACTTCCTGATAGGGGAAGCTACTATTACTCTATTAGATGTGTGGAAGATATACCACATTCTGATCTAAGGATTGATTCTAGAGTATGTACAGGAGGGTTCAGATTCATACCTTGAGGTGGTATTTGGATGACCCCATGATCAGATTCCCACATCTAGACAGTGGTTATCCTAGAGGGCTACAATGACAACACAATCATGACTATGCTAGGTGGCACTCTACTTAGTGGGATTAGTTGGATGTCGTATGATGCCTGACCATGCAGGGCATGGATTTCTAGTGGAATAAGCATGTGTTTAATTTTACATGTTAGAGGATGAGGGAGAGCAGTATTTCTAGGGATACACTATCCTTAGGTAGTTTTATTATGATCTCCATATGTGTGCCTATCGGAGAGGCAAGACACTAGAAGTAGGAGTGATGCTTCTGTTAGTATGGGCATGGGAACATATTGCGATGGTACACCCCATTAGGAGGCATGAGACACGGGAGGCATATGAGCCCTATGCCTACACATACCAGCCTCCCATCAGATATGAGTCAATAAAATTAGTTGGTTACTGGAGATGGTCGATGTTAGATGAGATAATTGGATTAAATTGGACACCATATGCAGGGTGAGAGGCATGGGGCTACCAGGTCCCACACTAGTAGGATTACGTAAAGGATGGATCCATACATTTTCTTATATGTCCGAAAAGATTGAAAGATTATCGACAAGATGACCTATATGATTTATTGGTACATGACATCATGGGTACAAATATAGTTCACACAGGTCAAGGATGTAGTAACAGATGGATTCCTGCATCCACTAGTCACATGGGGGCTGGGAAGTCTGTGGGGGATAAGAGTTGATTTACGGGGAGCCTGAGCCTCATGGATAGGGATGGTGCCATTGCTATGGTAGCAGGGATAAGATAGGGTGGTAGATGTAGGGGTAACCTCAGCCTATGCATAGTGGTGGGTAGAGCACATGCTAGTCAGACTAATGATACTTGGTGTTATACAGGTAGGAGAGCAACTTGTAGGAGGGTAGGATGGGGTCGGGAGGATAGGGATGATGATGGAGGAGATAGAAGAGGAGGAGGGTTGGGGAGAGTTCTGAGAGGGAAGTCACGAGTGGAAATGTAGAGGAGACAAGGACAAATTCAAATTTATGTGGGTAGAGTGTTGCCAGGGTTATAGGGATAGGGGCCATAAGCATAGGCATAGGTACAGGTGCCATTATAGGGACATGGGCCACAGGGACCACCATCAGGGTATGTGCCATAGGTCACCCATGATACCATTATCGTAGAGAAAGAAAACCTACAGAAAGATCTAGCACGAGTACAAGGCTACTAGCCACAACATAAGTATAGGGGGTCAGTGCCCAAACAAAGCTGGCCCAAGTACAGGGTATCCTAGTAGGAGAGACTACACAAGATGATAGTGCACATAGTGCATTAGACACACTGCAGGCCTGGGTAGACAAAGGAGAGTTCATGATTATTGAGAATCAGATGGGATTCAGGACAAGGATCAACATATGGCACAACTGCAGGTAGAGATCCAGAGGCTGACAGTACAGGTTGGTGGCTTGACCGCATAGCGAGATGAGGCTCGAAGATGGGTAAAGGTATATAGGGGAGAGAAGGATATAGCCCACTAGAAAGATACCATAGGGGGGTAGGACTGGTTCTAGAAGATGCCTTTGTAGCACATGGGGAGGCAGGCAAGAGAGGGTGAGAGGCCACATATTACATGGGCCTATATTTTGGGGTTGTGCTAGAGGGAAAGAGGGAGCCTACATATTTGGAGAGATCCATGACATAGAGAACAGGAAGAGCCTCATACAGATCCATAGGGATGAGACCCCCTCGAGACAAAGGGGGTGATGAGATAGGTGGGGATGGGTCATCCTCATAGCCAGCCTCATGAGTCAGCTCAATATTGGGTTGATACACATGCATTTTTTGATTTTGAGTTTATATGTATAGAAGAATTTTGATATATACATGTTTATGGATTTTGACAGTGATGTACTTTATTTGATATTTGATATATATAGACACTCTTATTGATGGTCCTATTATTGTGATGTATGAGATTTCTATATGCATATGATGATGGTTTTATGACTGACGTGTGTGATGCAGGATGTTATATGTGAGTTTTAAAGTGTTTAATTCTTTTACATGAAAATGGATACAGTTATATATAGTATAGATGTAATGTGTAATGTAATATGGAATAAATGGATGTAATGTGGAATAATGAATTGACTACCTACTATATAATGATTAAGGAATAATGTACTTAATGATTAATGCAATGGAATGATTAATGATTAATGCCAATTAGTGATTAATGGACTTAATGAGTCATGCAATGCAATGATTAATGATTAATGCAAAGTAATGATTAATGGAATTAATGAGTAATGCAATCTAATGATGAAAATGAGTAATAAATGATTAATGATTAATGTTTAAAAATGATGACGAATGACTAATGGTTAATGAAAAATGATGACTAATGATTAATGATTAATGAATAATTAGATAATGAATAATGAGTAAGGACTAATGAGTAATGAGAAAATTTAATGAAATGCATCTAGATAATTAGGATAAATTTGAAGTCAATACTTAAAATCATCATGAGATAATGAATGCAACTAAATGAAGACTCTAATGAGGACAATGTGTTTTTGTGTGTACCAACCAGAACTAAGAGGATCATGTAGCTAGCTTTAGAGGGAATAAACATGAATCTTCCAAGAGTAACAAAAAATGAAATATGGCCCATCTAATATAAAACCTAACTACATGATTTTCATGCGATCAAATTGTGTTAATGTTGGAGAGCACACCTAGTTTGATTTTGCAAAAGAAATTATGCACAAAGTGTTAGAAAACACAAGTGACATTGTTCCTTTATGTGGACAAGACTCTCAGACAAATAGTTTGTTAAGAACATAGATGTAACTTTTTGAGTCATGATGGTACCAATGAAATGTCACTCATGGGAGGATTTATTTTTATAAAATCTTCCCCTAGAGATGCATACATAGCCATGATTTTAGAATAAACAAAATTGCACTAAACAACTATGAGAAATAGATCATACCGCAAAAGACACGTATTCCAATAGATACCATTCATGACGAACCAAGATATTAAAGATTGAGGCAATCATGAGGAGGATATATTGGAACACAAAAATAAAATCAATAGAAAGGCATCATGACCAAGTAGTCATTCAGTCCAAAAGCTCTTTCCATGAACATGATTGTGTGATGGAGGATTGATAAGCCAACACCGAAAGGATGTATCCTGATGGGCAAAGATTGATTGATTGTTGAAACAAGCATTTGCTAGAAATTTCTTGTGAATGGAATAAAAGATATGAAATTCAATTTGTTAGTTGATTTGTGAGAACTCTTGCAATCACTATGTTGACAAAAATCTTAGTAGTGTAGGGTAAGCTCAAGTCTTGTGGGAATAAAGTTTTATTGCGGATGTGAAGATGTAAAGAAACTATTAACATATATATGGGTAGTGTAACGGATTTATTAGGACAAGGTGTTGGATGGTGTGTAAGGGATGGTACAAATAGATGGTAGATATAACTATACATGGTTTCTGAAATAGGTTTTCACCATGGTACTTATCTATTGTGCCACCAAAGTGGTTTTCACAAATGGACGATTTTTATTTCTCTTTCTCTTTTTTCTTTTTGCTTATTTGATTTTTTTCTTTTTTCTTTTTTGATTTTTCACTGCTGATTTTCTATTGTACAAAGGACTATTAACAGACTATGCATAGAAGAATTTGAGATGTAAAATATTAACATGATCAGGGATAGGAACTGCCTCTGGTTTTGCAATCTAATACACTCTAGAGCCAAATTGACTTGTAACCACAAAAGGCCCCAACCAGTTAGGCTGAAACTTTCCTTTATTTTCACAGTTCTGGAGATTCTTCATATTATGATGAAGGAAAAGATCACCCACCTCAAACTGATGAGGTTTGATCTTCTTATTGAACTATAAGCAAAGGAAATTATAATACATGTAGAGGTGGTTGAGGGAAATAAGGCATCTTTCATCAAGGAGATCAAGCTCTTGCAAGCGAGAAACTCTAGATTCTTCTTCGGACATCAGATTCTTCATGGAGATTCTGAGGGAAGGGAGCTCAATTTTGATGGGGAGAATAGCCTTAGTACCATAGACAAGGGTGAACAGAGTGGCTCTAGTGGGGTAAGGATTGGATTATGGTAGGCCTAGAGGGTGGGATTTAGGTGAAGGTTCCAATCATGGCCAACTTCATTGACTATCTTTTTGAGGATTTTCAGGATGATTTTTTGATAGCCTCTACTTGACTGTTTCCTTGTGGAAAGTATCTTGAAGAGGAATGTTGGGTAATGCCAAATTTCTTACAGAGTTCTATGACATCCTTATTTTTGAATGGGGTCCCATTATCAATGATAATATCTTGAGGAATACCATAATGATAGATAAGACAGTTCAAAATAAAATTTGAGATCTATTTTCCAGTTGTATAAGTAAGAGGGACAACCTCAACCGATTTGGTGAAGTATTCTATGGTAGAAAGGATGTATTTGTGGCCATTGGAAGAATTGGGAAATATATGGCTGACTATGTCAAGTCCCCAATGGGAAAAGGTCCAAGGTGTGATGGTAGGTTGGAGGGATTGGGAGGGATCGTGTATCAGATCATCATGTTGTTGACAGGGCCCACACTTCTTTATATAATGATAGGCATCTTTCTCCATAGTAGGCCAATAGTATCCAGTGCGTAGCAATTTCTTAGCCAAGGTGAGACCACTAGAATGAGCCCCACAAATCTCTTGATGTACCTCCTCTAATGATGTTTTTACTTCATTTGAATTTAGATACCTCAAAAGAGTTTTTTCGAAGTTATTTTGAAAAAAAGGTATCACCAAGGATTGTATAGTTTGAGGTTCGGCGGATGAAGGTTTTGTGTTGATTTGGGGTGAAGGTAAGTGGAATGACCTTATCTGTTAGGTAGAAATAGATTTCTTAGTACCAAGGGGAATTAGGATCAATAATTTCACATACCATTTCAGTCTTCGGTTGGTCATGGGTAGGGACCATAAGATTCTCAATGAGAAACTCGCATCATGAACTATGTTTAGGCATGGAGATTAATGATCTAACTATTTCCATTGTGTCTGCTACTTTGTTATTTTTCCAGGGAATTTTATATAAGTGTAGTTCTATAAAATGTTGTTTTGGGTCTTCCACCAGGCTACGATAGGGAAGTATCTTGTCATACTTTGTTTGATACTCATCCAGGACTTGCTTGATAATCAACTGAGAGTCACCAAGAATATTTAAGCTAGAGATTTTCCACTAGATGGCTTGGCGAAGTTTGATCACCAGGGATTCATAATATGCAATATTGTTGGTGCATGGAAATTGCAGTTTGTAAGATTTAGGGATGAGATCCCCTTGTTGTGTGATGAATAGGGTGCATGCCCCCAATCCTTTTTGTGTAAAAGATCCATCAAAATATAATTTCCATGGGATAGTCTGGGTGACATTTAGAACTGATTCATCTAGAAAATATGTGATGATTGGATGGTCCCCATGAACAGGTGCTTTAGCCAACTGATCTATAATTACTTATCCTTTAATAGCTTTGTGATCCACATAAGTAATGTCAAATTCACTCATAATCATAACCCACTTTACAGTGGGCCCTATGAGAGCATCTTTTGACAACAGATATTTGAGTGGATCAATCTTAGTAACCAATTGGATCTTATGATTAAGAATGTAATGTCACAACTTCTATGTATAGAAAACAACAACCAAACAATCTTTCTTTATGGTTGAGTAATTCATTTCATAACTCACTAGTATTTTGGTAAGGTAATAGATTGCTCATTCTTTTCCATTGTCATCTAACTGCTCTAAGAGAGCACCCAATGCAACTTCAGTGGCTAATATATATAAGATGAGATGCCAAACTAGGACATGAAGAACCAACACTGGAGGATTAGATATATATCCTTTTAGGAGATCAAATGTTGTTTGACATAAGAAATCCCGAGAAAAATTGACATTTTTGTATAATAGATGTGAAAAGGGATGTACTTTGTCTGTGAGCTGTAACATGAACCTTACGATGGACTGAAGCTTTCCTTGTAGACTTCAAAAATATTTTAGTATTTTAGGAGTTGTAATCTCTAGAATAGATTTCACCTTCTTTGGATCCACTTCAATGCCTTAGTGGGAGATAATGTAGCCCAATAACTTGCCAGATTGGAATCCAAAGACACACTATGTTGGGATTAAGATGAAGTTTATATTTCTCCAATTGTTCAAAGATTGTTGTGAGAATGGGGATGTGTGCATATCATTTCTTGGACTTTCCTAAGAGTTCATCCACATAATCTTCCATAATGACATTCAAGAGATTGTGAAATATTGTGGTCATTGCGCGTTGATATGTTGCACCAACATTTTTTAGACCAAAGGGCATAACTTGATAGCAGAATGTGCCCCAAGGAGTGGTGAATGCAGTCTTGTGTTGATCTTTGGGTGTGCTCCTAATTTGATTAAATCCAAAAAATCCATCCATGAGGGACAACATCTCATGTCCAACAGTCAAATCCACTATGATATCAATATTAGGTAGTGGAAAATCATCTTTAGGACATGTTAAATTTAGGTCTTTAAAGTCAGTACAAATACAGATGCCCCCAATAGGTTTACCTAATGGTACAATGTTAGAGACCCACTCAAGATAATCAATCATCTTGATGATGTCCATGTCAAGCATTTTCTCTAACTCAACTTTGACTAGAAAAGTGTCATGTGGATGCATCTTGCATAATTTATGCTTGATAGGCTTCACCTTTGGATCAACATAAAGATTGTGGACAACTAAATTTGTATCTAAACTAGGCATGTCTTTATAAGTCCAAGAAAAGTTTATTTTTTTCTTCTTGAGGAATTCAATCATAGCTTTCTGTTCTTGATCATTGAGAGGTGCGGCAATATATGTGACCTTTGGATCTTCTTCTATTCTGAGATTAACTATTATTGTGTCTTCAATCAGGATGGAGGATTTTTCTGATTGTAATGATATAAAAGGTAGGTCAACTTATCCCTCATCTAACACCTCAAAAATGTTTTCACTAGAGGAAACATCCTTTATTTTTTCTTTTTTGTCATCTGAAGGTGCCTGCAAGAGGTTTTCAATAAGGGATTTTTTTATCTTCTTTTTATTTATTTTTATTTATTTTTTGTTTTGCAACTAAGAGCATTGACTTGGATACCAAAGTAGGCTTGTTCATTATAGTGGATATGATTCTCATACTCTCGAAGATTCTTAAGTCCAAAGAGGGCTAATACCGCATCATCCGAATCACATATGTCTAAAGATGGCAGTGAGTCTTGTTGATCCCAATAAATTAGTCTGGGGCTTGTGAGGGGAAGGCTAGGGGATGAAAGTTTGTCTTTGGTGATGGTAAGGACATGGGAAACACCATTCATTAAATATATTGGAAAGGTACTTCAAAGAACTCATCTTCAGTGTCTGAATCTAATTCAACTAAATAATAGTCTTTAGCAAAGTTAGTCTTAGGATTCAAGGAGCCTAATCCTTTGCCTTGCAGATAGCTTCTAGCTGTAATGAGTGTTCTTCTTCCTATTTCTCTTGCTCGAAAACCAGTACCATGATATCCAATGATTTTAACAATGGGGGTGGCTTTGATATATTTTTTCCTTAGGGAAAGTCACTAGTTTTTCTTCTTCTTCTTTGTAAATCCAATCTAGGACATTATACTCCATGTGTTCATCAGAAAAGGATCCCTAATGTTCAAAAGTAGTCTTTTTTCATTTCATGATGTCTTTGTTTCCTGAAGGAGTCAGTTGTGATGGTTTTCCATAGGACTTTGGGGATAGATGGAATTTTCCAATGCACAGGCACTTTCAAACTTGTATTCCCCCAGGCCTTGATATGTGAATGTTGTTTTCTTTTCAAGCTCAAGAGTCTTTTCTTCAACAAATTTCTCTTTTCCTTTGTATTTTTCTAGAGGATTTTCAAATGTTCCTTCAGTACTCTTTGGTGGGAGAAGATTCTCCTTTTTAATAGGTCAAGAGAATTCAATCAGAGGATAATAATTGGATTTTCTTCCTTCCAATATTTTGCATTACTGAAAGGGCTCATGATCTCCGGGAATAGGGATTTCTCTACAATGGTGTGGGAACTTTAAACATTGATGATATGGGGAAGGTACACCTTTAATAAAATGTATCCATGGTTGTCCCAACAAGATGTTATATGGTAGATCTAGATCAAGCACATGGAAAACTATTTTGATCAGGGCTGGGCCCACTTATAAAGGGAGTGTGATTAAACCTTCTCTCTCCCTTTTCTCTATCATCATAGGATTTTATTTTGATTCTTTTATTTACCTCAAGAAGGTCTTCAGAAAGACCAATATTTTTGATTATTTTCAATGTACACAAATTTAGGCTAGATACACCATATATAAGGACCCGTTTGATTTTAGTGGAGTTGATTTTAGCTTCAATATGAAGGGATTTATTGTGATGGAGGTCTGGGCCTCAGAAGTCTTTGTCAGTGAATACCAAATGCTCTTGTGCCACTAGATTTCTAATCATATCTTGGATTTGGGATGCGTTGATATTTTTAGGGACAAGAGATTCATCAAGAGAATTTTCAAGGACTTCTTTATGAACGAGGGATGTTTGGAGAAGCTCAAGGATAGATATTTGTGCAGGCATTTTCCCTAATTGGGCCAATAAATCATAGTGTGAATCCAGCCATGTAGCTGTTGATGGTGTGGGTAGTGGATTTATAGAAATTAATGGATTATTGGTAGCCTAAACAATAACTCTTGGCCTTCGAGTAGTAACATTGCAACTGGAACCTTTAAGTGTAAGGGTGTTCACATAATTTTTAGATTCTTCAATGCATCCACAAAGAGTGTCAAAACCACTATCAATAATCAGTAAAAAAACAATCCATTATGCTGTTATCAAAATAAAAAATCTAAAAATTCAAAAATCAAAAATCTAAAAATTCACACAATGTTGTTATCTATGCATTAGAATGGATTATTGATACCCTTAGGGGTTTGCCAAATTTGCATTCCTAAGAAGTAATGAAGAAGTCCTAAATCAGTCATTTGAAATTTTTGGTTAAGTTTAGACTTAATATCATAAATTAAATGGTTAGAACTTGAAGTGAGAATCAAATCATCAACATAAAGAATGATAATAATAATGTCATTTTCACTATGCTTGATATACAAGTTAGGAT
>MU226082.1:277193-317408 GCA_018584345.1 Thuja plicata
GAAATTCAACTTTGTAATCTTGGCATAATTGAGAAACTGAAAGTAGATTAGATTTCAATTTAGGAACATAAAGAACATTGTGTAAATTTCCATTTGGAACATTAACATCACCAAAACCATCAACTTTTCAACTATGATCATTAGCTAATTGAATAGGAACATTAGTAGTATCAAGTTGTAAAGAATCAAAAACTTCTCTATGAGATGTAACATGATGAGAAGTACAACTATCAATAATCCATTCTAATGCATGAGAAGCTTTATAACATATAGTAAAAGCACGATGAGATTGATTACCTTGAGATTTAAAGTTATTTTGATTATTGTTATTAATAGGCTTCTTATCATTCTACTTTTTAAAACAAACATTAGTTAGGTGACCATCTTTACCACAATAAGTACAATGTGGTTTTTTGTTATGTTGATTATTGCAATTATTGTTATTATTATTGTATGATGGCTTAGAATTAGACCTGTTGTTTGAATAATTATTATTATGATTATGGTTATTGGAATAACCATTATTATGATTATTATTGTTACGATAGTTATTGTTGTTATTGGAATAATAATTATTATGATTATTATTATTATTATTATGATTACTATTAGAAGAATGAGATTTATTACTATGATTTGGATTTTTAGAAACAAAAGCATGTTTAAAAGACTTAATAGTACCAAATTGTAATAATTTAGCCTCCTCTTGATGTAATAAATTTTGAAAGATTGCATAAGTTAAATGAGGAGCTAAAGTAGGAATAACAAGCTGTGAGTGAATGTTAGTAATAAATTGCTGAAACTCTTTAGGAAGACATTTTTGAAGAATAATTGTAATTAGTCTAATATCACTTAAACTAACATTAACACCACTTAGTTGAGTTTTCACTACATCCAACTTGAGTAAAAATTCATCCATGTTTTTAAAATCATTATACCTTAAGTCCTCCAAGTTGTCTTGGAGTTGAATCTTACGAGATTCCGATGAGCTGTCATATGTCTATTGAAAAATGACCCATGCTTCATGAGCTTTGGTGCAATGTCCAATTAGGACATAAATATCAGGGATGATGGAGAGACCAATCAAACCAAGGGCTTCTTCATTTTTGGTTTTCCATGCATCTCTTTCTGCTTGTGAAGCAGAGGTAGCTGGTTCAATAGCTGCATCTGTAGCAACCAAAAGTAAGTGTTTAAACCGGAATAGAAATGAAACATGAGTTTTCCATTGGTGATAATTAGAGCTATTTAGCTTGATTTCAGGAATAAGAGTAGACATGATTAATGATCAAATTCACCAAAGCAAAGTGAATAACAGTGAATAAATAATGTGCAAGATTAAGAAAAATAAGTTTAACCTAATGTTAACTTACAATAGAATAGGTAAATAAAGATATTAAACAAAGTTTAAATTTTTAATGTAAATGGTGAAACAAATTTTAATTGCAACCAATTATAGAACCAACAATAGATTTTGGTTATAAATGATATAGAAAGCTTATAAATGAAACGATTAGAGTTAATATGGAATAGAAAAAAAGTATGAACGATTAAACTTTTTGATATTAAAACAAAATTTGAGAATGCTAAGATAGAAGAGATTAAATTTAAATGATTAATGAATAACAACCATTTGAATAATCAAATTGATGTAAACAAATGTATATTTAAATCAAATGCTTACAACAAAATTATAAGAAATGAATTAATTTAAATTAATTGTTAACGTTGATCAACAAAATTAATAAACTAAAGTAATTAGAGATGAATTTTTTTTGAGCAATTAAACTTATTTTACGTAAATTAAGATTTAAACAAATTTAAATAAGAGTGAGATTTAAAACGAGTCAAAGGAATATTCAAACTACACTAAAAATAGATTAAAAAATAGAATGAATAAGAGATCAAAGAATATAAGCTATAGATTTAACTAAAGTTAGAAGCAATAATGAGTCAAAGATGAATAATAATAATAGGCCTGCAAATGATAATCTGCAACTAAGGATAAGCTTACAACCATCAGAGAAATATTAGAAAAGAATCGATTGATAGGAGAACTGATAACAGTTTCAAAATGACCGTTCAAAATTTAATAAGCCTTTCCTGTAGAAATATATAATTAAAAACGTTCAAGCAGAAGAATAAAAATGATTCTTATAAGAATAATATCAGTTTCCTACAAAAAAAGTGAAGACTACAATACGTTTCTTATAGGCAAAAGAGGCTAAGCCTTTTTTTTTACATCTTTTAGTGTAATAATGTTGCCTTTTAAACTATACTAATAATACAGTAAAGCTGCGCAAAGATGAATCTTAATAAAACTAAACTAAGCTCCGTAAAACAAATGAAAGGCTACGCAAAGCAACTGTAAAGTCGCGCAAGACAAATGAAAGGATGTGCAAAGCAGATGGGAGGAGCTGCGCTAAGAAATATGAATATAAAATGGTATTTTTAATAGTTTTTGAAATTAAAATAAACGATGTGAAATGAAAGAAAGAAGGTAGCATGGGGAAAACAAGAAGGTAGTGTGGGCAAGGCAAGAAGGCAGTGTTGAGGCAAAGACAAATTTGCAAAGAGATAGAATATTGTTGCGAAGAAAGAGTGAATACGGACAGCAAGGAGAATGAAGGGGAAAGCTACGCTGCTGAAGGAGAATGCTGCTTTCTCCTGTGCAAGAAGGTAAAGGGGATGACCAAGGAAAGATAAAATTCTGCGAGAGGAATTGCGAAAGGATGAAAGTTGAACTAAGAAGATGCAGAGACAATCTAAATCATAATATATTCAATGTTAAAAATTGTTATTTTTAATAGTTTCCTGAGTCTTATGAATCCTGTGCAAGAATAAAAAATAGAGATATAACCAATGATGGAGTATCCTACAAATTAAATAGAAATTATCTTGCAAATGAGACACAATAAAAATTTATAGATTTAGAATAAACTTGCTGAAGAAACTGGTTAGAAATCAGAAGAACTAAGATAACTAAACAGAACTACATTAAAAACAGAGATAAAAGAGTAGCTGAAGATGAGATCTAAGTTAATACTGCAATGAAAAGTTAGATGAACAGATTTAAGAGAAGTGAAAGCAAAGAAATATGTTAGAAAGGCTGAAATATCTGAATATGCAAACTAGAAATCCCTAGCGGTTGCCCGATAGAGGGTATGTTAGATCTTTAAATAAAACTTGAAATGAGATGAATAGAGTTTAGATCTGGTGGCAAGCCATCTAGAACTAAGAGATTAGATTGCAAAAAAAAGGTTAGATTTAAAAGAATAATGAAAAAGATGTTAGATTGCAAGAAAATAATGAAGGAAAAACCTGCAAAACAAATATTAAATCAACAAGAAGATCTTGCTCCTTTGAATGACACCTTCCTATAAAACACTTAAAAAAGGATTAAATAGCTCTAATATCATGTTAGAAGTATTAAAAGAATGAAAATAAGATCATGAAATAATGCAAGAAAATGAAGTGCAAGAAGGAATTTACCATAAACCAAATGTGAGATAAAGTTTTCAAGATCAATCACCAAGAACATGAAAATACTCCAAGAATCCCAACAAAGAGCCAAGAGATTTTTGTAAGGGGAAAAGAAAAGAAAAACCCCTTTGTGAATAATAAGAATATGGCACAAAGCCTAAAGGATGAGAGCAATAAGCTCAATATAATAATAAGAGCAATGAGAGTTTGAGAGAAGAAATGAGAGAGAGGAGAAGATTATTGGAGCAAGTTTGTGAGAGGCATCTCTTAAGTAGAGATGAGTGGAGGAGTTTGGATGTAACTCCCTACTCCTATGAATGCCACATTCATATTGTGTGTGTGACAAATGTGTGATTCTTCTTAAGGAGGAATATCTATTTTCCTTATTAAAGAAAATACAAAATAGTGACATGTCCTCCTACTTGGACTAGAGGACAAATACAAATAAAGATACCTTGGTTTATCCTTTTAATTACATATTTTCAACCAAGGAAAGATTAATTCTAACAATATCATTTTCCTCTAGACTTCCATGTGTGGGATCATCGCCTATGATGGTGTTCGTGGAATAGTCATAAGGGATAGCATTGGATGCATTGTTTTGATTATGTTTAGGGAACAGTTCATTGTAGACTTTTAGTTTGACATTGGATGATGATGGGTTCTGTCCTTCAACCTCAATTTTTTTGTCATCTATGAGGTCTTGAACAAAGTGTCTCAACTTCATGCACTTCTTGGTATCGTGTCCCTTGATGTGATGATAATCATTGTATTCATTATCTTTATATTAAGTAGGATTAGGTTGATTTTTGTCAAACGGTCGAGTGTTAGGATATACTATCATGCCTAGATCCACCAATTGTTGAAAAACCACATCCAACGGTTTTGCAAGAGAAGTCAATTGTCGGCATTGCCTGGTATTATTGTTATTATTCTTATTGTTTTTGTTGTTGTTTTTGTTGTTGTTGTTGCGAGGAAATAAGTAGAACTAATTACAAGGTTGTTGTTGTGACAAATTATTCTGATTTTTATTGTTGTTATTTTGATTGTTATTATGATTATTGTTCTAATTTTTCTGATTGTTATTATTGTTTTGATTAGATGCTTGGACATTTTGTATGTGTTTAGCATTTGTCACTCCATGATTAATGACTTATTTGTTCTTGGTCCAAAACTTTGGTTTATCATTGTTAACATAAGGGGTATAATGTTTAATGGCACTTTTTGGCAAAATTCCATCCATATTTCCCCTTTTTAAAAAGATCTTCGAAAGTGTCAGGAGAAGCCATCTTTACTTGGAATGACATTTTGGATACCAGATTTCTAGTGAAGATATTGATCAAATGATTGTCAGGTATTTTCCAAGTCATGTGATTCGCAATGTGTCTCCATCATTGTAAGAAGCTGGCAAAGGTTTCTCTGTTATTTTTCTTGGTATTACATAGGTTGCTCAATCATGATTTATGTTCAATTTTATAAGAATATAGATCAACAAATTTTTCTGCAAGATCGGAGAATGTTGATATAGAACCATGAGGGAGTGCCATAAACCACTCCAAAGCGGGGCTACAAAGACTCCTAGTGAAGAGTCTCTATAGGTAATTTTTTTTGTAGGTGACCTCTCAGCATGCAATGTAGAATTCTTTGAGATGTTGGAGTAGACATGATTCACCTTTGTAGTTCTCAAAATTTGGAATCTCAAAATTTGGAGGAAACGGTTGCGTTGTGATTGATTTATCAAACAGTTAGGGACATATGTCTTCAAAAGAGAACTTTTTCTTCCCTCCATTTTCTAATCTTTGTACAAGATTATTGAGCTCATTGAATTGTTGGGCCAAATAAGGGGCATTGTGAGGTGTTAATTGTGGCCCAAGAGATTTTCCACCTCCCAGCTGTGAGGCTAATTATCCTATTGAGGACATGCCAACTATAGGAGGAGGTATATAATGATAAGCTCGGTATGTTTGTCGAGTAGATGTCTTTAAAGAATATGATGGGAATGTGAATGGTGATGATGAGACCATTTGTGTGGACAAGGGGATGGAAGTGTGTCTGATATTAAAAATAGTAGCACCAGCATTAGTAGTAGCATTAGTTGTGGTATGAGTGCTATTGTGTGAAGTGATGTTGGGCAAGACACTAAGAAATTGTTGAATTTGTTCCCTTGTTAATTGAAATGTTGGTTGTGAAGTTGATGTGGGGATTGATGTAGAGGGTCTACTAGAAGTGGTCTTATCTTTGTCATGTGATGATGTTACATTTGAGGTTGAGGCCATGTTTGCAACGGTGATAGCTTTTATGATATTGCTGAGAAGGAGAGATTCATCAAAATCAATGGGTACTGTGACCCCATTCTTAATAAGGTTCATGAAAATATCTCCACCATTTTGACTAATGGCCTTTTCAACCATCTCTAGGTTATATGGATCTCTAAGGAAATCATTCAATTGGGTAGATCTCTCATCTCTATTGAATAATTCATTCTCCCTAGGAGCATTGGTTATGTCTTCAACGTGTACTTCTTCTCCTTGGAAAAAGGGATGAGCAAAAGGATTCTTATCATCACGATTGGTGTTTAACTATGTTAACCTCATATTTTTAGCTTGGGATCAAGTAACTACCATGAAATGGTAACCTCAAAAGGATGGAGGAAATATGGAAGATGCAAGATGAAAGATGAAGGAAGATAGATGATAGATGAAGGATGAACTTTAGAATTGATGGTGAGTTTAGGAGAAAAATATTTGGACTTGACTTGATTGTTCATTGGATTCGATAAATTGATTGATTGGATGAATTGGATTGAATTGATTAAGTTTGATTAGATTGGATTTGGATTGGATTTAAATATTTTTTGATGAAAACCTAGGTGAGACAAGACCTTATGATGGTGTAAACACAAGGGGTTGATTTTGGATAATGTCTTCTTCTACTAGTTGGTGATTGACTTGTGATCCCAAGAAAAATAAGACAATACCAATGGATTTGATTTCTTAAGGTAGAATGATGTTCTATAAGCAATATTGTGTTTACTAGAGATGAAGGTCTGAAACACTTTTGATTAAGATATTTCAACCTAAGGATAATAAAGGAATGAAAGATTGGATTTTATTTGGTTAAGTCCAAGATTGATTGATTTTTCTCCAAGAAGGGAAATGATGATATTTTTTATTAAGAGGAAGTGATAAATTGATTAAAAAATGAGGTTTATCTAATTGTATTGCTCAAAATGGATGAAAGCACGATTTGTGTGATACTTCGACATGACTTGATAAATTTTGCAATTGTAGATGATAGTGTCAAATTTATCAAAGTCTTTGATCTCTTGCTAAATAGATTTGTTGATATGTTGATATTTTTTGTCTTTTCTACCATCTTCTTTCTTTTCTCTATAAACATGGGGAGCTAGAAGCTTAACTTTCTTATGTTTTTCGGATCATTCATATCCCGTAGAGAGAAATATCAATTTTGTCTAATCAAATGAATGTTTTGTGACAAATGATTTTAGGATCTCTTGAAAAACCAAGTTTAAAATGCTTTTGCAAGACCTAATAGCTCACTGGTTTCCTACAGAGATGGATATTATCAGATGCATATGAAAAACTGTGGAGACAACCGTTCCAGGTCAGAGATGACCATTCCAGGTCAAAGACGATAGTTCTCAGGCACAAACACCAATACTAGGTCAGAGATGACAATTTGTGATCAGAATAGTTTATGATGAAATTTTGATCAGTTTGACTTCTAGTCTAATTTTTGGGCCAGTTTTTTCGATGGAAAGAAATGATTTCAGTAACTCAAACCAGAAAATAATAGTCATATGTCTTGGAAATAATCCAACAAGGGAAAAATAAACCTTGAGGGATACAAGAAATTGTGACAAATTTAACTGATATAACATTTTTTTTGTTTAAGTTATCCATGTTGTTGCAAACACTCAAGCACAACCTACCAATGGAATTTGGCTTAGTCTGAAAATATTTTATCACAAACATAGGCACACACACAAGAGCTCATTAGAATACAGTCATCACCAAGCACACATTGACTCTAGTCATGATGTCGTATTAGCCGACTCCAAATGCTCAAGGTGGCATGAATGTGTGAGTGATATTGGGGAGGTTACTATCCTCCTTGCACAAACATTATCAAACTTATAGGGGTGAAATGAGTAGGCTTCTACTTTAACATTTCTTGAGTCAGGGTCTCCATTTGAATATGTCCCTTGTGTCTGCGCAAACATGATTGAGGCGTATAGCCTCACAAAGAACCTTGGCACAAGTAGTCATGTAAACATGATTGAGACCTCGCGACCCTACTTTTTGCTAGTCATGAGTCAAATATAAGCTCAAACAATATCCAACTTCTGAGGCTTTAACCCCAAGAAGTAAATTTTTCTAATGTGAGTTGGAGTGGTGGGCTTACACCTCATTCTCATGTGGGTCATTCTTGGGATATTTTTCCTTCAACCGATAGGACCAACTAAAGGATTAAGTAAATAACATGGATTGGCGATGAGAGGGGTCTAGATTTCTGATTTTCCCAAGGGGAAAAGAGCATAATATCCTATCTAATGTCATTTTCTCCCAAACACACCAAGCAAGTTGTTCTTTCCCAAGGTTACTTTCTTAGTGAAATGCCAAATGAGTCTAGGTTTCTGATTGTCTAATCAAAGACAAGAGCATACTCCCCTATCACTTAATAAGGCACTACAAGTGAACCCTCTTTAAAATGCCTAAGAAAATATTAAAATTAGACACAAAGTTTGTTCGTATCTCCTAGGAAACTTGAAAAAATGTGTGAGTAGTTTGATTTTCTCTTCTTCTTAACATCCTAAAACACACAACCTTAGTAGTTTCAGAAAGTAGTCTTCAAAATCGAGGTGCTGCAAAAATCAGCGTATCGGTACCCCAAAAACCTAATGTAAAGTGAAAAGGGACTGACACATAGTGCAAATGACAGTTTAGAAATATACGTAGATGAAAAAATGTGCAAACAAAAATTTGTGATCACAGGCAATAGTCTGAAATCATAGGCAATAGTCAGATAAAATGCGTAGATGAGAGTTTATGCAAAAGATGAATTAATTATACCTGACAGTGCAGTTTTCAATTATCGCAGAGGCCAGAGTACTTGTGTAGACGATAGTCTACGGAGACAATGGTCAACCTGCATAGATGACCAAACAAAAAATAGAGTTAGCTAACTGTGGTTAAATAGTTATATTTTAAAAAAAAATTCGTAGCATTTAACTCTGTAAAAGTGAGGTACTGTCAGAAAACCAAGAGTTAAAAATCCAAAATATGCTAAAAATCAATTTAAAATCACTTAAAACCAAAGGTTAGTTAACAAAATGAAGATGATAGTCTCTTGGCAGAGATGACAATTTGCGCAGATGATGATCTACATAGATGACAATCTGTGTAGATGACCATTTAGCGCAGACAACCATTCTAGGGCGAAGATGACTTTGTGTGAAGTTTTCTAGAATGTCACAGAAAATCTGATAAAAAAAAGTTTTAATTTTAGGGACTTGGGTCCCACCGGGTGTGCCAAAATGTATGTGATAAAAACCTACCTGTTGGGAGCAAGCTCAGATATGTAAATGTTAGAGATGTAAATCATTACAAGCTACATTAACACATCTAAATCATACTCCAAAACACAAGCTTTCCAACACAACCTCCGATGAGCCAAATAAGGGCACCCAAGCCTTGTTGATTTTCTCTTAGAGAGGGTTGTGTGTGTGCTCTCACACAATGTATAAAATCCCACTTTTATTAGATTATTGAGATGTAAAGTAAAATACAACTACAATGAGATGATATTAAATGACTCAAGAACTAGTTATAGAACTAGTCTCAAGCATTCAATAGATGATGTGAGATTAAATAATGAAGACTAACTACCAAGATCTAGCATTGAATGAAAACTATAAGTGCAACTACCATGATTGAATGGGATTCAACTACCAAGCAAGGGTTAGTACAAAAAATGTAAATGCAAGTAAATGATTCTAAGTACAAACTAGCATGATAACAATGCATGAAAATAATGTTTGGATTACTCTTGGAAAGGCTCTTAGTAATAGGATTTTGGAGGGCTTGGGTGAGGTGGAGCACATGTGGCATCCACATAGGTGCCACATGAGGGACACATAAAGCATGCAAGAGGCCAAGTTTTCTCACACATGTGTGAGCAAATTGTGTTGTGATGGGTCAATGTGTACTTGAAGTACACATGTAAGAGGTATGTAAGAGATGTCATAGTTTGAGTTCAATGAAACACTTTTAGAAAGTGTAAGAAAGTATCATCAATGTTGTAAGAAATCTTTTTGGCACCAAATTAATATTATTTGGAAAAGTCAATTTTGAAAATTTGCTCACACATGTGTGAGCAAATAATTAGGACTAATGGGTATAGGAATCCTAGAATTAGCCTAATTAACCTTAGTTAATTAGTGACTACGTTTATTTGGTGAGAGTGATGTGAGGTAGGGTAGGATCTAGGTTTAGATTTAAAATTAATCCAAATTAGATTTAGATTAATTGTGGTTTAGAAGAATTTAGGCATACGAGGGAATAAATAAATCAAAATTTATTTAAAAGGGGATTTTGATGTGGGAAGGTATTAAATTAAATTTAATACACTTAGGGGATAAGTATTCAAATTAAATTCAAATACTTTAGGATAATGAACTTAATTTCATTAAATAAGTTTAATTAAATAAGTGGAAGAGAATAACAAATATAATTAATTATAATGTTGTAAGGGATGATTTTAGGCGTCTACACATTGAATCATAGATTTCATCTAGCTTAATTTGCTTATTATTTTGCATCAATTTAGATTAGTTTTCATCATATTTGCATTCAAAAAAATTTAAAAACATAGATTAATCATGCATTCATGTTTAAATCCTTCATCTTGGTGTAGTCAAGTCACTGGTAACACTTGAAAAATATGAGAGCAATCATACTCGCATCATTTAGGAGGTAATATATCAATTAGAATGTTTTATATGTCATTATCTGATTTCATTTTTCTAACCATGCATGTAATGATCTATTGAGTGTTTATGAGAAACATGTATGAGTGCCCCCAATGATGCAGTTGTAGTTGATATGTAAAGAATTAATGTCTTTCCTTGAATACGAGGCATCAAAACAGGTGGATTTGCATGATATTCCTTTATCTATTTCAATTTATTATCACATTATTTATCCCACTTGTAGGTTACTCCTTTGTGTAATGTCTTTGTGAATGGCTGATCTTTATATGATAATTGAGAAATAAATTGTTTGATTGATTGTAATATTCCTTGTAGAGTTCTCATTTGACTTATGTTCTTTGGTGGCCACATTTCCATGATAGCCTGTACTTTTTTCTGGATCAACTTCAATACCTTTAGATGAAATAATATATCCTAGCAAGATTCCATATGTAGCATCGAATGCACACCTCTTAGGATTTAATTTGAGCTTGAATTGTTCCATTCTATCTAGGACTAGTCCAAGTTCTGCTAGATGCTTTCATATTTGCATAGATTTTACCAAGGTTTCATCTACATAATCTTCCATGTTTTTATGCATCATGTTTTGAAATATTGTAGTCATAGCTTTCTGATATGTAGGAGATACATCCTTTAGGCCAAACAACATGAAATTCTAGAAGAATGTTCCCCAAGCACATGTAAATGTTGTTTTTTCTTGATCTTCAAGTCCAATTTTAATTTGGTTATAACCAAAACATCCATCCATAAGAGAGTACATTTCGTATCCAACTATCATGTTCACTATCATGTCAATATTAGGGATTGAGAAATCATCTTTAGAACATGCTTTATTCAAGTCTCTAAAATATCTGCACACACAGATTGATTTGTCTGGTTTAGAAATAGGTACACTATTTGATGTCCATTCAATATAATCAATAGCTCAGATGAATCCTTCCTTAAGTAACTTTTCCAACTCAACTTTAAAAAGTAATGCAACATGATGATGCATTTTATGATGTTTTTTCTTTATAGGTTTTACTCCAAGAGCGATATAAAGATGATGCATGATGAGATTAGGATCTAGACCTGGCATGTGATAATATTTATAGGCAAAGTTGATCATCTTTTCCTTGAAGAATTTAGTAAACTCTTTCAATTCCAGTTCTGATAATGATTGAGATACATGTACAATTTGTGGAGTTTCCTCTATTTCAATATTCATAGGATGTGTTGGTTCAATAAGCATTTATGATCGTTCTAGAAAGTGACTCAGAAAAACATCAAGTATCTCATCTTTAGGTGCCTCTGAGAGGTTTTCACCATTAGATACATCTTTTCTTTTTACTACTCTAGGTTCTAATACTGCCATAATGTAGTTTTTTCCACCAGAACACTTTTTTCTTTTCATTTTATTTTTCAGACTAAGATACTTGATATCCTCTTCTATCATGTTCATGCTAGGCTCACTGATGGAAGAGGTCATAGGTTCAACATCATTGAGATATAAATCCAAGGCGTAGTCATTGGGAAAAGTGGGAATATCCAAGGATTGGTCTTGCATAGTCCATTCAATAAGCTTAGGATGCATAAGAGATAAAGATTCAACCAACTGAAGGGAATTAATGGTATTCTCATCATAAACTTGAAAAATCAAGTTGATTTCTAAAATACCACCTTGTAGGACATTGTGAGACTACATGGTATTCGTTGCAGGATTATTTTAGATCGAGATCCTGTGTTCACTTTTGTATTTTGAACTTCATTACAACATGATCTTGGTGCCCAACTAAATTTTAGTTTGGTGTACCATCCTGAGACCGATGGAAAGATAGAGTGGGTCAATTAGGTACTAGAGGATATGTTGAGGATGTATGTCATGGATAGACAGATTCATTGGGAGGACTATTTGTACCTAGTTGGGTTTGCATATAACAATGGCTATCATAGCTCTATTGGTATGTCACCTTTTCATGCTTTGTATGGATGTCCTTGTCATACACCTTTCATTTGGGATAGATTAGAGGAACAAATTCTCCTTGGTCTAGAGATTATTTGAGATATGGAGTAGAAGGTAGAGCGTATTCATGAGCATTTGATCACTGCATAGGATAGGTAGAAGAAGTATGCAAATTATCATAGGGTGGATAGGCAGTTTGCAGTTGGTGATAGAGTTTTTTTGAGAGTGCCTCCATGAAAGATTCCAATCTGTTATGGAAAGGGTTCGAAGTCATTTTGTTGGGTTGTTTGAGATTGTAGAGAGGATTGTTAGGAAAAATAGTCCACAAGACAATTGAGAGGGGGTGAATCAGTTGTGATATAGATTATTAAACTTTAAACTTTATAAACCAAATCTACAAATGTAAATGATAACACAGTAAATGCAAACACCATAACATAATATTTGTTGTTGAGGAAACCCTGTTAAAGGTAAAAACCTAGTGGGAATTAACATCCACAAATAATGTACTAAGAGTATAGTATCCCTATTAAAATATTTAGCCCTATTAGGAGCTTGTTACAACATTACAGTACATAGTCCCTGTTAGGAGACAAACCTTGTTAGGAGCCAAGAGAAATAGTAGGATCACTGCCAAGGCACACTACCCAAAGAAGGTTAAAGCCACCCTCAAGGATTTACAATCCAAACAAGTGTATAAAGAAAATACACAATCAAGTGAACTATCTAGAAGTGAAGTGGTCAGTTCCAATGAAGTATTCTTCTCATAAACTCTGCTCTACATCTAGTAGTCAAACAAGCTTTGTAGATTTCACTTCTCTTCTTTTTTAATCTCTATCACATCTTTTCAAAAGAAAATATCATTCATATATACCCTCTTACAATAATTCATTAGGTCAGCCAATTAATCTTTCCTAATATACAAATAATTAGTCAAGTCGGCCAATTAAGGCTTTCTTATGTACAAATAATTATATAACTCCTTGCTAAGATACACACGGTACCTATAACAAGTAAAAATAAAATATAATCCATCACTTATACTTCCAGATCTATAATCCATGCTCACAATTCATTTTCAATGCTACATGTCTGAAGTCGGCCACCAAATAGGTCTTCTTCAGAATACACACCATAGCTAACATCACCATTCATCAAACAACAATTGAACTCAACCCATTATCCCAATATATGTCAGCTATCCACCAGTAAGCTCACATCATCTGAAATATCTTCACTAGAAAGATATGTTAGCACTTGTAAAATTTTCATGGTTCCATGCTTCTTTTCCTGGTCTCTGCAATTTATTTTTGGTCTCTGGCCTAAACCCTAAGAAATTGGTGTGTTTTCATGACAATTTGAGAGAAATCCCTAGGTATCTTGGCCAAGTTCTATTTCACAGTTACCTTTCTGGGCCACTTAAAATCCTTTTTTGGCATGTGTGCATTTCCTATCCTAATGCAGTCGCGAGATCTCCTAATATTTCCCAAATATTCCTTTATCTCTCGCGACTTAGCAATTTCCTTTGGTCGGGTTATCTTTGAATGAAACGAAATATTATTTTATGATCATGAGATCAAGCAACTACCATCCGATGAAGTGATGATCCTGTGGTGGTCGCTAGATCTCTAGATATAACCCGAGTTAATGAATTTGTCTGGCAACTTGGAGTTTCTTCAGTCACATTATCTCCTGATGTGATCAGGGTTGGATGTCACGTTTAAGTGTTAAATGCTGGTCAGGAGGTCTTTTGATTTGACTCAAGGTTAGAAAATTATCTCCTGACAATGAGATTTCATAGCCACCTGATCTACAGATTGTCTAAGGTTAAGGAATGAGTTAGGTCTATGGTCAAAGCTAACGTCAGTGACAGAAGTGATGAGGCAAGTGCAAGAAAATAACATTGTGAAATCTGGTAGAAGTGGGGTCCATGCTTTGTAGGCTTAGTCCCCTAATCTCATGATCGAACAACAATAAAAAAAATTATCACGTGACTTGGAGTTTCTTCAGTCACGTTATCGCTAGATACATCATGGTTACAGATGAGTAAGGTTAAAGGACATGACAAGTTGGACAATGTCAGAAATGATGAGGAGTTGTAGGTGAATGATAGAATGAAAAGTGGCACAAGGTGGGCCTAGGTTTCATGCTTGGTCTCAAGGTTCCATGATCAGGAAGGAATATTCTAAAATTTCAAGCAGTTGCGAGACATGCCTTGTCACTTGGTGTCCAATTGAAATTGAATATTCTCTCATGGTTCGGAGACTAAGTGAATACCATCCGATTAAGATCAAATCTAATGCTTGTCGCCAGGTCTCTTGATGTGACCATAGTTAAATAAAATGTCTAGTGACTTAGAGACTAAAGAAAAAAGTGTAACCTGAGGTTCAGAGACAATTAAGGCTGGGTCAGGTAATGAAGTTAAAGGTCGATCAAGTTGTGAGGGATATGCAGCTGTTGTAGAGCCTTAAAGAGATAGATGAAGTTTTTTAAGGCCTAAGGCTTTACAACGAGTTGCCTCATGGTGATATCAGTTATAAGGTAAAATGTCAGGGTAAAGTAAAAGAGATCTGATGGTGATAATTTAAAGTAAAATAAGATTTGAATCCTGGCCGTGGATAAAAGATCTTGCGCCATCTGTGATTGTTGTGATTTAAATTCAAATATTTAAAAGATTTCAATTTGATTTCCATGGTGGTGACTGATATAATTTTGCAGAGGTATTAATTTCCTGATCTAATTTCACAGACACCTCTGCACAACTATTGAAGACCAGACATGGATAGATATCTGATATGTGGAGATGCATTAAAAACTAGACTATGACAAATAAGAATTTTCTAAACAAAAGTAAATGCATACATATCCACCTGGTTATTTTATGCATTTATGAGGCTACTTTTAGAGTTATGCCATGGAAATTCTTGCCTTTTAGAGTACAAGACTCATATCCATGGATTGGAGAATTAATTGCAAATCAGATTGCACAGATTGAAGAGATTAATTCAGGGTTTCAACTTGACATCAGAATTGAATTTTATATTTGATTGGTTGTAAACCCTAACCCTAAATGGTATGAATCTTGTAGCATTCTTGTTCCTATAAAATAATATTCAAGACCATTTAGAAAGGGCTAGAGAATAGGGAAAGTAGAAAGCATTAGGCTGATACTTGTTTCTAGTCTAGAAAATAGCAGATGTAGTTTAGTAGTATTGAGATAGGAAGAAAATTGTATAATCTTTTACATAATATCTAATTGTATATTTCCTTGTCATACTAATTCAAAAATAGTTTTCATCGTACTTAATATAATTTCTTCTTAGATTTGAGTCTCTTCTTTGTGTTGTTAGTGGAATTGTGAGTTTTCTAGCTTACTGTATGAGTTCTGCTTTTGCATATGTGTATTTCATTGGTATTTTATTGAGAATCAAACTAAAATCCTTTAAATAATACATTAATTTTGTTTGATATCTATTTGAGAATCCTGTAGTGAGCAATCTGAAAGTTCTTATGTTTATGGTTTTGAATCTATGCCTAGTAAGGTGTTCCAGTTTTAGTATTGTATGTAGGTTTTAGCCCAATGGATAAGGCACTGATCTGAGATTAGTATTCTTATTCTGATATTCTTCTAGAGTTGTCTATCTATGTTCTATCCCATAAATATAAATCAAACTCAATACAAAATTCTTTACCTTTTGAGGTGTTGTCCTACTTATTCCACCCATGGTAGTGGAGAGTCACTGAATGCTAGGTTGGCATTTACTACTTACTTACCATTCATCTGTTGTTTAAATCCAGAAATAGAAGGTGTGGTAAAGAGTTGAGTTTAGTCTAGATCAGGTGTACCTACCTTGGTTTTGCAGAGCCAGAAGTAGAAGAGGGCAGTCTTGACCCTATAGTTGGTCTAGTTACCTTACAGAGCTTTCACACTTGGAACTAACCGCTCCTAACACCAATCTTGAGGTATATTGGTTACTCAAGTTAGCGTAAACATTTTAAAACACTAACAAGATGGTGACTTTGCTAGGGACTTGAGATCATAAATCATATTTAAGAGTTATCCCAGTGTCTGGTTGCAGAAAAGCATTCATAAGTACCAAAGATAGATTTTTTCCCATCTGAGTCACACCAAAATGATGGTGACTCTACTGGGAACTTGAAAGAAAGAATTATCCTAAAGTCTCTGGTTAAAGACAAAAGAGTTACAATATCCTTTGAAGGATCATCAACTTACAGCTGAGCTGGCAAAGTTGAGGAAAATAAAGATTGTAAGGTCTAATTTCAATCTCATCATATGTTAATTATTATTTTTGTGAAGTACTGTGATCCCAATTAATATTTTGGGTGGTGACTCTGAAGTAATCTCTGAAGCACTGCTAAGTGTTAGAAATAATTTTGTCACATACTTTCCAATATGAGTCATAGAGGAACAAGGTCTTGGTTAAGAAAGCATCCTAAAGATGCATTGGGAAATGATTTCCCAACTACATCTAAATCTAACCAGCCTAGAAGAGAAAGGGATACTAGAGGTACCCCTCAAAATGAAAGACAAAGAGAAGAGATCACAGAAGAAAGACTAGTCCAACATAGCCATGAAGGAAATACTATTGGAATAGTAATCTCTAATAAATACATCTAAATATGAGGAAGCTGAGGCTACAAATGTGGGATTAGGTAAAAATGAAGGTTATAGTTCTCCTGATGATAGAGAAGAAGAAGAATCTATTTCCACTTTGCTATATCCTGATAGTATGGCTGCAAAGCTTGTTGAACTTGAAAAGTTGATCCAACAGCATGTAGCTATAAGACAAAGGAGAGAAAGGGAGAAATAAAATTAGATCAGACAGGACAAATTTTTCCTTGAACAAAGAATGAGAAGATTATTAGAGCTCAAGGCATTGAACGATGGTGAAAAGCCTCTGAGGGATGAAGAGGAACCTTTCATTCAGGTGATTGCTCAACAAGGCTCTAAACATAAGGAAAAACAAAGGGTTGTAATAGATGAGCCTAAGAATCTAAAAGGTCCGGTAAATCAAATGTCTAAATTAGACATGGATCTTGAGAGAGATAGATTTGAAAGGGAAGTCATAGACAAGGATCTGGAATTAGCAGAATTGGAGGCTACTACTTTGGAGATGAAGAAGAAGGCTAATTATCTCAGATGGATGAAAAGGCCTGTTTAGCTTGGTTCCAAAGTAGCTACAACATCAAATCAAAAATCCTCTACTTCTCAAGAAAACACTGCTTTCCAAGGGAAATCCACTCATGTAGAAAGGTACAAACTAAATAATTTTGCTTTCATAATATCCAAGGTTATCCTAATGAGGTTCCATGCAAACTTAGAGATAAGCTTCCCAAGTTTACTAGAAATAATGTAGTTACATGTGAAGAACACTTGAAATTTTTTAATGATATGATGGATGATTGTGAAATTGCACATGAGGATGTATTAATGAAACTCTTTATTCAGTCTTTGGTAGAGGATGCTAGGGATTGGTTTAGAGGATTTCCTTATAATTCTATAGGGTCAATAGATTAACTAGTTGATTTCTTTAAGGAGAAATATGGTGATAAGACCAATGAGGGATTCATGTTGAATGAATTCAATAATATAAAGAAGAATCAAAATGAAGATGTTGCACAGTTCAACATAAGTTTTCAAAGAGCTATGCACAAAATTTTTTAGGTTATGAAATTGGATGACAAAGTTGTTTAGCTACTTATCTCAATGCATTTGATTCTAAGATGGGATACCTCCTGAGAGAAAAAAATCCAAGGACCATGAGAGAATCCTACAAAACGACTGTCAATATATAAACTAATAGGAGAGTATCTGGGAAATTGGGTAGGAGAGAAGATTGCAAGCCTGCAAAGAAAGAATTAGATAAGCCTTCAAATGCTAAGCCTAAAGAGGAAATCAATATGAAGCAGATTATAAATGCTATAAAAGACCTAAAACTAGGAGAAAATAAAAATCCTAGAGCTCCAAGTAATGATAGGTCGTCCTATAACAATTATAATCCCCAAAATAGGATGCAGAACTACCCATACAATATCCAATTCAAGAATGGAAGGTCCATTATCCCACAAAGGATAGAAAGGCCAAACAAAGATAATCCAGATCCTCTTCAGGGAAATTCAGCTAATACGTGTAATGATGAATACTAGCGTGAGGAGTGTGAATCCCCCCATAATCCAGATACTTGTGTTGTTTCTTAGAAGATGTATCCAAGTCAATCCCAAAAAGAAAGGGAAGATGAGGAAAATTTATATGATGATGTTGGGAATGCAATGGCATATGCAAATTTAAGAAGTGATAAATCTGATGACCAAGACAAAAGTCAGGAGTTGTCTTCATCAGATGAAGATGAATTTGAAAATCAAGCTGAAGATCAAGATATGTTGTCTTTTGAGAAAAAGGAAGCAAACATTGATAAAATAGGATGTAATACTGCAAGGGGAGGAGAGCCATTCACAACAAGAAGGCCTTCAAGTGTAGAAAGGGCTAGAATCACTAAAAATTTGTTTACCCAAGCACAAAATAGATATAATTTGAGAAATAGAATAGTGGGTAATGAAGTTATCACATCAGCTGGTATGTTTGTGATAGAACCAAGATTAGTCTCTAAGTGGACACTAGAGAAAGAAAAGGCTATTGAGAATGCGAAGAAGATAAAGGTAAAAATAACAGATAAACCAAGCAATCTTAATAATGTTGAAAAGATTAAGATTAAGACACCAGAGGTGGTTTTTACCTCATTTGCAAGAGATGCTAGGGGAACTGAACGAAATCAAAATACTCAAAATCAGGATAAAAATATTACTATTAAGAAAAATATCTCTGATCTTAAGTATGATCCAATTGACATGGGACAATTGATTTCTCACATCACAGTCAAGGTTCCATTTTTGGAAATGATGAGGATTCCCGAGCATAAGGAGACAACTTTGGCATGGATGCATAGTGTTCTCATTACAAAAGCTTCAAAAATAGAAGTAAATGAGAAGGAAAGCAACAATAAGGGAAAATTAGATACAAAGGGAAAAGAATCAAAATAAATTATTTCTAAAATCCCTCAGGTTTTCTTAAACACAAATCATGTTATTCCTCCTTCAGGAACTGTTGATCCTTTCTTCTTAACACTGGTTATTAATGGTAAGATGTTCAAGAATTGCATGATTGATTCAGGTGCATCAAATAAAGTCATGCCTGCAGAAATAATGAAATCAATGGGACTACAGGTGGATACTCCTCATGGGAGATGTCAAGCAATGGATTCAAGAGAAGTTCCTGTCATAGGTACCATTAAGGCCTTACCTTATACACTTGCTGTATTTCTAGAAAAAATATTAAAAATGAGTGTCTTAGTAGTTGACATTCCACCCCAATATGGAATGTTGCTATCTAGGAAATGGAGTGCCTCGATGGGAGGTAGTATACAATGTGATTTGTCATTTTCCACATTTGACATAGCTAGTAAAAACATCAGGGTATCCAGGGAAGTCAGAACTCCTCATATGATTAAGGAGAGTGAAGATGAAGGAATGAATTGTTTCTTGGATACAGATATTGGATCTTTCCAAGTGTAAGATAGTAAAGCTGAGAAAAATGTCCAACACATTTTGTTATCAGAAGAAAAGGACAATCTTTTAGATAAGAATAACCTATGGACAATGCACTTTGATGGTGCAAACTCAAAGGAAGGAGCTGGTGCAGGAGTGTTATTAATAGCTCCCAGTCATAAGACCTACAAGTTCTCATTTTCTTTGTTATTCACTTGCACAAATAATATTGTAGAATACGAGGCTCTACTGATAGGATTGAGATTAGCTTCAAAACACAAGATCATATATATCAGTCATTGGGGATTCTGAATTAGTTGTTTCTCAAATAAGATCTAGATATGCTTCAAAAAATCAAAGGTTAAAACAGTACAGGAATGCTATTTGGGATGAAATTGAAAATTTTGATGCATTTGACACTGAATGGAGGGACAAAAATCAAAACAAGATGGAAGATCTATTGGCTAATATTTCCTTAAGGCTTGAAGATGTTACTTTTGCAGAAATTTCTAAGGTAGAGGTTCAGACTAGGCCATCCATTCTAGACAATGTGGAAAATTTGCAAGTTTTCAATGATGACCTGGATATTTTGGAATTCCTTTCTTGTGAATCAAAATTTGGTAAGAAAGAGATGGATTTTACTGGTTTTGCAGAAACCATAGATGGAAAAGATAGTATTCTAAAAAGGGAGGTTCTCCAATTAAAATCAAATAAGGTACCCAAAGGTTTGGTTGTACTTGAAAGAGCTTTTGACAATAAAGATAAATCTTTGTCAGCTAGTACAATTAATAAGTCTGAGAACTTGGAAGAGATAAACTTGGGGACAGATCAAGATCCAAAAAAGGTATATATTGGTAAGAAGTTATCCCCCAAGCTTAGAGATTTACTAGTAAATCTTCTTAGGAAATATAGACATATTTTTGCATGGTCTTATGATGATTTGAAAGCATACAAAGAACATGTATTCCAGCAAGAGATTCTATTAAATGAAGGCACTAAGCCTTTTAGACACAAATTGAGACCTGTGAATCCCACTCTGGCACCTAAGATGCAGGATGAATTAAAAAGGATGAGGGATGTTGGAGTCATAAAGCCTACAAGGAATTCAAAATGGGTATCAAATTTGGAACTAGTAAGAAATAAAAATGGAGATATCAGATTGTGTGTGGACTTTATAAATTTGAATGTAAATTCCTTAAAGGATAATTATGGATTGCCTAATATGGAGGCAATGTTGCAAAGAGTCACAGGATCTAAGTTGATGTCCATGTTGGATGGTTTTTCAAGGTATAATCAGATCAAGGTCAAGGAATCTGAACAGTTCAAGGCTGCTTTCACTACACCCTGAGGAACTTATGTATATGTCAGAATGCCCTTTGGTTTGAAAAATGCTAGGGCTACTTTCCAAAGAGCCATGGATGTGGCGTTTGAAAATTTCATAAAAAAGTTTTTAGCAATTTACCAAGATGATCTTACTGCCTATTCAACAAAAGAAGATCAACATTGTGATCATCTTGAAAAGATCTTTGTAAGGGCACTTGAATACAGGGTTTCTTTTAACCCAAAGAAGTGTGTTTTTGGGGTAACAGAGGGAAAATTTTTAGGATATATTGTCTCTAAAGATGGTGTTAGGATTGGTCCTGATAGGGTGAATGCTATTGATAAAGTCCCTCAACCCAAGAATGTCAAGGGCATTCAGTCTTTCTTCGGTCAAGTAAATTTCTTGAGGAGATTTGTTACAAATTTTGTAGAGACTATTGCCAATCTCAAAGATGATGAAGAAAGGAGCCAAAGTAGAATGGACTCAAGAAGCATGTAGGGCTTTCTCAGATATTAAACAAGCTATAAAAGATGCCCTTTTTTTGAGAACCCCTGATTATACCAAGCCGCTTCAAATTTTCTCCTTTGCTTCGTATAATACTATTGCTGCAGTGTTATTATAGAAGAATTCATAAGGCTATGAACAACCAATTTCCTTTTTTAGTAAGTCTTTACAAGCAGCAGAATTGAAATATGATATCATGGAGAAACAATCATATTCTTTGGTCAAGGCTATTAAAGCATTTAGATGCTATTTGGTAGGGGCAACCATAGTTGCTTATGTACCAAGTGCTACTATCAAGGATATCCTAGTCCAGTAAGAGGTATCAGAGAGAAGATGTAGATGGATTAACAAGATCCAAGAGTTTAATATTGATGTCCATATAACTAAGTTGGTAAGAGGTTTAGGATTTTCTAGATTAATGGCTAAAAGCAATTTAAATGCTAACCACATTGATATGCTATAGGAGGAACATAAACCTTATATTTGTGATATGGATTATTCTGATTGGTATAAGGATATCATTGGATACTTGTGGAAGATGCTTTTTCCCTTTGATATGAATGATAGTAAGAAGAGAACAATCAAGTTGCATGCTTTGAAATATGAAATAATTCAAGGATAGTTATGGTGGAGGAGCAGTGAAGGAGTGTTGTTCAAATGTGTAGATCAAGATAGGTCTGATAATCTCTTAAATGAAATGCATGATGGTGCATGTGGTGGCCATTATAAGGCTAAGACTACTGCCCATATGATTATCAAATCTAGTTTTTGGTGGCTGACAATCTTCAAGGATGCCCACAAATATGTCAAAAGATGTGATGCTTGTCAGAGATTCTTAGGCAAGTTGAAATTTATTGGAAATATTCCTTTGAATCCTGTTACAGTTGAGGCACCTTTTCAGAAGTGGGGAATGGATTTCATAGGTGAAATCCCTAAAAAATCTAGTGGGGGCCATTCATGGATCCTAGCGGCAACTGATTATTTTACCAAGTGGGTGGAAGCAATTCCCACTAGAAGAGCCACAAGTAGGGTTGTAATTGATTTCATAATGAAGAATATGTTGACTAGATTTGGTTGTCCAGAAGTTATTGTGGTGGACAATGCTATGTGTTTCAGATCAGGGGAATTCACTAAATTTTGTTAGCAATATGGAATTTTGATTTCATATTCTTCCCCATATCACCCCCAAGGCAATGGCCAGGCTAAATCCAGTAACAAGAGTTTGATAAAGATTATTAAAAGGGTATTGTATGTAAATAAGAAGGCCTGGGATTCAAAATTACAACTCTCTCTGTGGGCAGATAGAGTAATAGTAAAAAAATCTATTGGATGTGCACCTTTTGACTTAGTTTATGGTATCCATGCCAGATTACCACAGAATAACTTGTTGCAGATGTAAAAATGTATCCAAATATATTGATGGTCTAGAAGATGAAATGAGAACTAGGTTGGAGGATTTGATACTATTAGATGAGTCAAGGACGCAAGCACATGATGGGAGCATCAGATTGCAGTTGCAGTGTAAAAATTTATTTGACAAGAAAGCTACTAATAGGAAATTTAAAATTGATGATATAGTTTTGATGTGGAATGCCAGGATAGAGGAAAAAGGAAAAATTGCAAAATTTGATCCCAGATGGCTAGGCCCATATCTAATTGATAGTAAATGGGGTTTTGATTCCTATATTCTTAAGGAATTAACTGGAAATATTTAGAATTGCCAGTTCACGGGCAGTTTTTGAAGCTTTACTTTTCTTGAAGAAGGCAAAATCATGAACATGTATGTATATATTTGTTTCCTCCTTTCTGTTTTAGGTATGGTTTCCTTTTCTTGTAGGTGGTCTACTTCTCCCAGTAATTCTAAATACTTGTTATGCCTGCAAGAGGCATACATCCCAGTCAGAGCCACTGTTAGCACTTGTAAAATGTTCATCATTCCATGCTTCTTTTCCTGATCTCTACAATTTATTTTTGGTCTCTGGTCTAAACCCTAAGCCCTTGGTGTGTTTTCATGATAATTTGAGAGAAAACCCTAGGTATCTTGGCCAAGTTCTATTTTGAAGTTACCTTTTCGGGCCACTTAAAATCCTTTTTTGGCATGTGCACATTTCCTATCCTAATGCAGTCATGAGATCTCTTAATGTTTCCTAAATATTCCTTTATCTCTCGTGACTTAGTTATTTCCTTTGGTCAGGTTATCTCTGAATGAAATGGCATATTCTTTTTTGATCACGAGATCAAGCGACTATCATCCAATGAAGTGATGATCCTGTGCTGGTCGCTAGATCTCTAGATATAACTTGAGTTAATGAGTTTGTCTAGCGAATTGGAGGTTCTTCAGTCATGTTATCTCTTGATGTGATCAGGGTTGGATGTCGGGTTTAAGTGTTAAGTGCTGGTTGGGAGGTCTTGTGATTTGTCCCAAGGTTGGAAAATTATCTCCCAACAATGAGATTTCATACTCGCCTGAGCTCCAGATTGTCCGAGGTTAAGGAATGAGTTAGGTCCATGGTCAAAGCTGACATCAATGTCAAAAGTGACAAGGCAAGTGCAAGAAAATAATATTGTGACATTTGGTAGAAGTGGGGTCCGGGCTTTGTATGCTTAGTTTCCTGATCTCATGATCGAACCATAGTTAACAAAATTATCATGCGACTTGGAGTTTCTTCAGTCGCTTTATTGCTAGATACATCATGGTTACAAATGAGTAAGGTTAAAGGACATGACAGTTGGAAAATGTCAGAAATGACGAGGAGTTGTAGGTGAATGACAAGTGGCACAAGGGGGGCCTAGGTTTCATGCTTAGTCTCAAGGTTTTGTGATCCAGAAGGAATATTCTAAAATTTCAAGAGGTCATGAGACTTGCCTTGTCGCTGGGTCTCTAATTGAAATCGAATATTCTCTCATGGTTCAGAGCCTAAGTGACTACCGTCCAATTAAGATTAAATCCAACGCTTGTCGCCAGGTCTCTTGATGTGACCATAGTTAAATAAAATGTCTAGCAACTTAGAGAGTAAAGAAAAAAGTGCAACCTGAGGTTTAGAGGCAGTTAAGGCCTGGTCAGGTAATGAAGTTAAAGGCCAATCAAGTTGTGAGGATCCTGTGGCTGTCGTAAAGCCTTAAAGAGATAGATGAAGGTTTTTAAGGCCTAAGGCTTTATGACGAGTTGCCACATGATGATATCAATTATAAGGTACAGTGCCTGGGTAAAGTAAAGGAGATCTAATGGTGATAATTTAAAGTAAAATAAGATTTGAATCCTGGCTGTGGATAAAATATCTCATGCCATCTATCACCATTGTGATTTAAATTCAAATATTTAAAAGATTTTAATCTAATTTCCATGAAGGTGACTGATATTTGTTTGTAGAGGTATTAATTGCCTGATCTAATTTCATAGATGCCTCTACACAGTTGTTGAAGACCAGACAGGGATAGATATCTGATATGTGGAGATGCATTAAAAACTAGACTATGACAGATAAGAATTTTCTAAATAGAAGTAAATGCATACAGAGCTACCTAGTCATTTATTGCATTTATGAGGCTACTTTTAGAGTTCTGTCGTGGAAATTCTTGCCTTTCAGAGTACAAGACTCATATCCATGGATTGGAGAATTAATTACAGATCGGATTGCACAGATTGAAGAGAAGAATTCAAGGTTTCAACTTGACATCATAATTGAATTTTATATTTGATTGGTTGTAGACCCTAACCCTAAATGTTCTGAAGCTTGTAGCATTCTTGTTCCTATAAAATAATATTCAAGACCATTTACAAAGGGTTGGAGAATTGGGAAAGTAGAAATAATTAGGCTGATACTTGTTTCTAGTCTAGAAAATAGAAGATGTAGTTTAGTAGTATTGAGATAGGAAGAAAATTGTATAATCTTTTGCATAATATCTAATTTCATATTTCCTTTTCATACTGATTTAGAAATAGTTTTCATCATACTTAATATATTTTCTTCTCAGACTTGAGTCTCTACTTTGTGTTGTTAGTGGAATTGTGAGTATTTTGACTTACTGTATTAGATTTAGAATCAAACAAAAATCCTTTGAATACTACATTAATTCTATTTGATATCTATTTGAGGATCTTGTAGTGAGCAATCTAAAGTTTCTTATGTTTATGGTTTTGAATCTATGCCTAGTAAGGTGTTCTAGTTTCAGTATTGTATGTAGGTTTTATCCCAATGGATAAGGCACTGATCTGAGATTAGTATTCCTAATCTAATATTCTTCTGGAGTTGTTTGGCTCTATTCTATCCCACAAATATAAATCAAACTCAGTACAAAATTCTTTACCTTTTGAGGTGTTGTCCTACTTATTCCACCCATGGTAGTGGAGAGTCACTGAATGCTAGGTTGGCATTTACTACTTACTTACCATTCATCTATTGTTTAAATCCAGAAGTAGAAGGTGTGATAAAGAGTTGAGTTTAGTCTGGATTAGGTGTACCCGCCTTGGTTTTGTAGAGCCAAAAGAAAAAGAGGGCAGTCTTGACCCTATAGTTTGTCCAGTTACCTTACAGAGCTTTCAAAATTGGAACTAACCACTCCTAACATCATTCTTGAGGTATATTGGCTGCTCAAGTTAGCGTAAATGTTTTCAAAAACCAACAAGATATACCCGAAATACAGAGACCTTCTCTATCGAGAATCACTATTACAGTCCAGAAACCAGTCTTCACCAAATCAACCGTAACATCTGCAATATGCAACATAAAGCCAAGTGACCATAGGAATAAGATCAACATACATCCTTCTGAATAAATCCAAATTTGATCATTTTGAATCATCCGTACAGTGTCCGTACACTTCTTTCATTCAAGTAACCAAACTATCCTCTCCACATAAATATATGTTGACATAAGTGACAAAACATGAATATCAACATCATGATTTGTACCCAAAACTGATATCATCCAATAATCTCTCCCTTTGGCATTGATGGAAACATATGGGAAAATCCATATGCATCAACCCAAAAGTACTCTCTTTCAATACTATCTTCTCAATACCCTCAGCACAAATCTCTCAAAATAGTAGGGATTTTCCCAAAGATTCCTCCCCCCTTTGGAAGTAATGGCAAAGGGTGTCATAAATGATCTATAGTCTTCTGTAAGGTGTAGATTTTACAAATCTTCATATCTATTAACTAGGTGAAAGATCACCCAAATGTATTCCATAGTATTCTCCTGTGATCACTCCCCCCTGGGGAGTAGATCCATACATCAACTCTAGAGAATGATATAGCTCTGAGATCCACTGGATTGATGCATATCTGTATCATTAATTACCACTCGGAGGGGCCACCACCCCAAGCATGCCTCTGAGATATTCAAAATCATCTTTTGGAAAAGGTTTAGTAAATATATCTGCTATTTGTTCCTTTGTGCTAATATACTCCAGTTTAATCTCTTTATCTGCTACCTTCTCCCTCAAAAAATGATACTTAATAGAAATATGTTTAGTCTTTGAATGCATTACAAGATTCTTTGACATATTCATTGTTCTAGTATTATCACAATGGATAACCACTGATTCTTAAAAAAATATTCCAATGTCTTTCAACATTTGTTTCATCCAAACAACTTGTGTACATTTTATTCCTATAGCAAAATACTCTGACTCAACAGTAGATTGAGCAATACATTTCTTCTTATTGCTTAACCAAGAAACCAATCTTTTTCCAAGGAAAAATGCACCACCACTTGTACTCTTCCTGTCATCCACATTACCTGCCCAATCAACATCAGTATAAGCCTACAAAGTAAAATATTCTGATTTTTCATACCACAATCCATATTCTATTGTCCCTTTCAAATATCTGAAAATTCTTTTTACAACAACAAAATGTGTCTCTTTAGGATCTGCCTAATATCTAGCCACAATTCCAATTGCATTGGTAATATCTGGTCTAGTATGAGTTAGATATTGTAGACCTCCAATCATTGATCAATACTTAGTCTTTACAACACTTTGAGTCTCATTAGTATTAGTCATTTTTTTTCCAGTCACCATAGGTGTCCCAACAGGGTTACAATCTTCCATTACAAACTTTTTCAACATTTCCTTAAGATACTTGGTCTGAGATATAAAAATGCCATTCTTACTCTGATTAATTTTCAAACCAAGAAAAAATTTCATCTCACCAATCATTGACATCTTGAATTCATTTTCCATTTCTTTAGCAAACTTCTTACTCATCTTATCATTTCCTCCAAAAATGATATCATCAACAAAAACTTCTATAATTAAGGTTTCATCTTCATCAGTTCTCAAATATAAATTACTATCTACATTACCTTTTCTAAAACCAAGACAAAGTAGATATTTGTCGAGTCTTGCATACCCTGCTCTTGGTGCCTATTTCAATCCATATAGTGCCTTCTTCAATCTACAAACCATGTTTTCATCATCTGTCAAAGCATAACCATCAGGTTGCTCAATGCAAACTTCTTCTTCTAGATCACCATTCAAGAATGTTGACTTCACATCCATCTCATAAACCTTAAAGTATTTATGTGCAGCATAAGAAGGAAATAATCCCACAACTTCCAATCTAGCAACATAAAATGTTTCTTCATAGTCTATGCCTTCTTGTTGTGAATAGCCTCTACATACCAGTCTTGCCTTGTTTCTTATCACTATTCCTTCCTCATCCATCTTATTTATGGAAACCCATTTAGTACCAATCACATTTTTGTTCTTAGGTCTTGGAACCAATTCCCAAGTATTATTTTTCTTTATCTGTTCAAGTTCTTCCATAGATTTAGTCCAAGATTCATCTCTACATGATTCATCAGTAGTCTTTGGTTCAAATTGAGAACTCAAAAAAATATCATCTCTAGCTCTAGATCTAGTCATCATACCTTTAATCGCATCACCAATAATTTGATCTTCAGGATGGTTCTTCTTAATATACCTTGGTGTCTTCAGCGTCTCAGTAGCTTCAGTTTGTTCATCTTCAATATCATTTTCAATCATGAAATATTCTTCAGGTTTAGCAGTAACCTCTTTCATTTCTGTAATCTAACCACAATCATACATCCTTTCCTGAATCTAAAACTTTTCATCTATCCTCACATTGGCGCTTTCAATTAGCTTTCTCAATCTCAGATTGAAAAATTTATATTCTTTACTCTTAGTGGAATAACCAAGAAAAATTCCATCATCACTTCTAGCATTAAACTTGCCTATCTCATCATCTCTATTGATATAACATTTACTACCAAATATTCTAAAATATTTTACAATAGGTGTATGATCAAACCATAATTCATAAGGAGTCTTACTTGTACCTTCTCTAATCTAAATTTTGTTTAGGGTGTACACAGCAGTCCCAACTGCTTCTCTCTAGTGAACATGTGACACATTTCCTTCCAGCAACACAGTCCTTGCAGCATCTAATATAGTTATGTTTCTTCGCTATGCTATCCCTTTCTGTCATGGAGTTCTAGGGGCTGATGTCTATCTGTATATTCCATGCTCTTCATAGTATGTATTAAATATCTCTGATGTAAATTCTCATCCTTTGTCTGATCTCAAACACTTTATCTTCAAACCAGATTCATTCTCAACTTTTGCTTTGAATAGCTTGAATTTGTCAAATGCTTCAGATTTCTCTCTTAATTATGTAACCCACATAATTCTAGAAAAGTCATCAACAAATAGTATAAATTACCTTTCACCATAGTATGATCTTGTTCATGTAGGACCACACAGATCTGTATGCACCAGATCCAACTTCCCTTTTGCTAAATAAGCTTTTCTTTTGAAGGTGCTTCTAGTTTGCTTCCCCATAACAGACTCTCTACAAATAGTGTTAGATGGCTTTACAATTTTAGGTAGATCTCTTACTACTTTTTTCATACTTGCCTTCACAATGTTATCAAATTTAACATGACAAAATATGATGACATGTAACAGATTGAATGTTTGAAGATGTTAAGTTGATGATCATGCAAGGAATTAAATCAGTTAATGTATTTTATTGTCATTGATGTCAACTTGATATAATCTGTATGGTCATGAAGATAATACCAAAGACTAGAAAGAACTCATGAATCAAGGCTATGTGAATTAGTAATGCATAAAAGTCTAGTATTCACTAAGTGACTGAATACACCGACGGAGTGCACCCGATGGTCAGAGTAAAAGAACAAAGTCACAATGTTTCCCGAAAAGGAAATGCACAACATTACTGATGAGCAGAGTTATAGTGTTGCCCAACAAGGAAATGAACAACATTACCAACAAGCAGAGTTATAGTGTCGACTGACGAGAAAAACACAGAGCAACCCGACAGACAGAACTTCAGTGTTTCCAGATGGAGAAGACAAGGATGGAGATCCTGATGACAACTGAAGTCACACCAAAGGAATAGTCAGTCATCACCGATGACTAACTAAAGTGATGACCAACAGAACAAAGAGTTTAGAAAATGAAAAAATACTTAGCTATCAAGAAGCTAAAGATAGAGTTAACTGATACTTATCATTGTTTTAATCATCCAGATATTACTGAGATAAGTAATTGATTTAAAACTACTTTATCTAGTTGGCAAGAAGATCTCTACAAGATCAGACTGGAGATTTTATTTAAATCTATCGGCGAGAATTGTTGAACACACCAAGATCAAGAAAGCCTAGAAAAGAGGAAATCATGTCTATAAGAGACAAACTCAGTTTGTTACGAATTGTGTGTGGGGGGTGAACAAGAGAAGAGGAAAGATGCTAAAGAAAATCTGAAGGAGAAGAAAGTCTTCATTTCAGTCCTGATCAACAAGCTAAAGGAAGAGCTAGATTCTGCAGACATGGATGAACAGTGAGACAAGCATCACAGAGTAGAACAAGTGTGGAGCAAAGGTATACATTTAATTATATTGATCAGTGAAGTAATGGACCTAAAATAGATCTTAAAATCTTTAATTGAGTTGTATGTATGAACAGATCATTAGTGTTTTAGTTTAACCATTGAAGTATATAAGCCTCTTAACCGAGAAGGACTTAAAAGTATTTTTCAATTGAGATACATCCCAAGGAGTATCAAAAATTTTGATCACAAAAGTAGCATTGGATATGCCCGATACCTATTGACAGGCCAAGAGAGTTTGATCAAGGATGGTAGCATTAGATACCATATATTAGTTGAAAAAATATTTCTAAATCCTCTAACAAGGTCACACCTAACAGTTTTTTTATAACCTTTAACAAGGTTGGCTCCTAACATGGCTCACTTCAGAAGAGTGAAAATTTGGGGTACCAGTCCCAATGGTTTTTTTCTGAACAGGGTTTCCACATTAAAAATCCATGTGTTATGTGTGTATGATTCATCTCTTCACTGTTTTGTATCTTACATAGATAATTCTAGATTTATTGGTATACTCTGCATATTTAATATATTTTGGTAAATAGATGACTTCTTATTAGTAAACATACAGAAGAAGGTTTAACAAACAAATCCAACAAGTAGTAAATTGATATAAGTATTTCATGGTATTCATCTTGTAGGACAGAAGATAACTTGAGATATAATTTATGGTTATAAGATTCACAGGGTTGATTTAAGGATTAATTTTTGAGGCCACTGATTCACCCCCCCTCTTAGTTATTACTAAAAGTTGGTATCAGAGCTTGTGTGCTTAGAAAAGAAGGTTTCAAGACCTAAGCTAAAGATCACAAGATGAACAGACGAGATGTGCCCAAGTTGAACAAAGATAATTTTGCTTCATGGCATAGTAGAATAAGACTCCACTTATCAGGTATTGGTAATGATGTTACTCAATACTTAGAAAATGAATATGTGTTTCCCACAGGAGCACCAACAGTTGAAAAAATGATAGAGAAGCATGAACACAACAGCATGATGATAAAGCTTTCTTCCTCACTCTCTGATGCTGAATTTGAAGATGTCAAAGAATGAAAAATTACAAAGCAGATGTGGGACAAATTGAAGCTTGTACATGGTGGTGACAAAAATGTTTTGAGAGCCAAGGCAGAAAGGCTTAGAGGAAATTTTGATGATCTCAAAATAAAATAAGGTGAAAACATCACTCAGTACATCACAAGAATCAAAGAGATAGTCAATGCTATCTGAGGAGTTGGAGGTGTACTAGAAGAAGATACAGTGGTAAGTAAAATTCTAAGAACCTTGCTGCCTACTTATGCTATTAGAGTATCTTCTATTCAAGAAATGAGAGCAGTAGCAAATAGAAATGTTACTCTAGATAGTTTGATTGGAAGGCTGATTCCATTTGAGATGAATAACTTTGATAATAGTGTCTTACCAAACATAGAGTCTGAATTCAAAACTTCTATGAGAATAAGTAAATCAAGTCATAAAAACACTATGAGAAAAGATAGTGATATTGAAAGTGAAGAAGATGACCTTGATGAAATTGAAGCACTTATGGCTAGAAGAATGCAGAGAGGCAAAGGTAAATACAAAGGTAAATTGCCACTTGTTTTTTTTAATTGCAAAGAGATTGGATACTTTGCTGCAAGATGTACTAATAGAAGAAAAGATGATAGAAGTAATGACAGATCATTTGAAAAGAAGCCTAATAGAGGTGATTATAGAAGCTACCGAAAATCAGAAAGAAGAGATAACCAAGACTATAAGGACAAAGGAAAGAAGGCCAGCTACCTAGAAAAATGCAAAGATGGTGATACTGACACTGAATCTGATGAAGACATCGAGATGGTGTTTGTGGCTGTAAAGGATGATTCAGATGATGATGAAGAAAGGTATGTACAAACAAATCTAATATCTAAGGTTAGTAAAAATGTTTATTGGATCATAGATAGTGGCTGCACTCACCATATGACCAGTGATAAGAAAAAGTTTGAGACTTTTGAATACTACAAAGGTGGTTCAGTAAGAATGGGTAATGACACACCTTGTCCAGTTGAAGGTAGAGGAACCATAATGTTGAATAACCAGATAAAATGTGAAAATACTTATTGGGTAAATGGATTGAATTATAATCTATTGAATGTTTCTCAGTTGAATAATTTAGGTCACAGAGTAGCATTTGAAAATAAGAAGGCAAAGATCTTCAATAAATCTAGAAATCTGATTGGTACCGATGAGCAGACAAAAGGTAACTTATTCTATATGAATGATACTAACTCCACTTGTTTGATTGCTACAAATGAAGACATATGGTTGTGGCACAAAAGATTGTGTCATGTGAATTTTGACAACATGATAAAGATTAGAAAAAAGAGAAATGTCAGAGGCTTACCGACGATGACCAAGCCCGACAACATCATGTGTAAGAATTATCAAAAAGGTAAAATGACAAAGTCTAGTTTTAAAAGAAAAACCCATACATCTGATGTAATTATAGAATTATTCCATACTAATTTATGTGGACCTATGAGGACAAAGATTTATTATGGAGATAGATATTTTATTCTCTTTTTTGATGATTACTCTAGAATGATGACAATCATGTTTCTAAAAGATAAATCAGAAGTATTTAAGATATTTAAATGGTGCAAAGCAATGGTTGAGAAGAAAAGTGGTAAGGAGATAAAATGCTTAAGGTCAGATAGAGGAGGGGAATTTATTTTAGATGAATTCTCTAACTTTTGTAATGAGCATGGAATCAAAAGACAGGTTTCTGCACCGAGAACACCACAACAGAATGGAATCGCTGAAAGAAGGAACAAATCAATAGTTGATTGTGCAAGGAAACTTATGATAGAGAAAGGCATCACGCAAATATTTTGGAGGGAAGCTGTCAGTACTGCTGTTTACACATTGAACAGAGTGCAATTGAAGAAAGACACCAAAAAGACACCTTATGAGCTATGGTATGGATACACACCTAATGTAAGCTATTTAAACATTTTTGGCAGTCAATGTTATATCTTAAAAGATGATAGAAATGGAAAACTTGACTCCAAGAGTGATGAAGGAATTTTTCTATGGTATTCTACCAAGATCAAGGCTTATAAATGTCTAAACAAAGCCTCTAATAAAATTGTTGAAAGTGCAAATGTAAAGATAGATGAATTTATAGAGAAGAATGAAAAGGAAAGCACTAAAGAACTAGAGGACTATAATAAGTTTACTTACAATGAGGAACCTGACACTCTACCCTACCAACAATGTAGAGCTCCTAAGCAATAGATCATTGCACCTGAGCATGAGGCTGCAAATACCGATGATCAAAATATTGCTCAAGATGATGCACAACTTGACAGAGAACAAAATGAAGAACAAAATGATTATGAAGCTAATAGACAAAGAGTTGTACCTTTACTTGCAATATATGTCAAAAGGAACCATCCACAGGACTAGATCATAGGAGATAAAAATCATGGTATGAGAACTAGAAGTAAGTCTCTATATACAAGATGTCTTATTTGTGATTATGAGCCCAAATCTGTTAATGCTGCACTAGATAACGATGAATGGATAAGTGCTATGAATGAAGAGATTGAACAGATAGAGAAAAGAAACACATGGACACTTGTATCAAGATCAGATGACAAGAATGTCATCGGTACAAAATGAATATTCAGGAATAAGCTGAATGAGAATGGAGAAGTCACAAGAAATAAAGCAAGAATAGTATGCAAGGGGTATGCACAAGGAAAATGAATTGACTATGGAGAAACCTTTTCACCCATTGATAGGCTAGAAGGAGTAAGAATATTACTTTCTTATGCTACAGATAAAGGATTCAAGGTATATCAAATGGATGTCAAGTCTGCATTCCTAAATGGAATACTTGAAGAAGAGGTATACATTGAACAACCAGAAGGCTTTGTTGATCTAGCCAAGAGGGACATGGTATGTAGACTTCACAAAGCCCTGTATGGATTGAAACAAGCACCCCAAGTCTGGTATGAAATACTTCATTCCTATCTTATAAGTATTGGATTTGTAAGAACTAGTGAAAACAGTAATCTTTACTTGAAGGAAGATATTGATGCTAACATTTTGATTGTTGAGATATTTTTTGATGACATCATATTTGGAGGCAATGATATGCTATGTAAATCATTTGAAAATGAGATGAGCAAAGAATTTGAGATGTCTATGTTTGGAGAGATCAAGTTCTTTCTTGGTCTGCAGATCATGCAACAAGGAGAAGGTATTTTCATTACACAATCCAAGTGCATCAAAGAAGTGTTGAAAATATTCAAGATGGAAGAATAAAAACCACTTGGAACACCGATGGAAACTGGATGTAATCTAAAAAAGGAGGACAAGTCATCAGAGGTAAATCAAACTTTGTACAGATCAATGATTGGAAAACTCATGTATGTTGTACATACTAGACAAGATATTGCACATGTAGTAGGAATAGTTGCTAGATTTTTTGCTAATCCCAGAGAGTCACATATGACTGTTGTGAAAATAATTCTAAGATATCTAAAGAATACTAAGGAATATGGCTTATGGTACAAAAGAGAAGGAAAATTTGAACTTAAGGTTTTTACCGACGCTGATTGGGCTAGAAATCTTGATGACCGGAAGAGCACAACTAGAGGAGCATTCTTCATGGGTGAAAAACTTGTCACATGGATCAACAAGAAACAAGGATGCATCTCACAATCTACTGTAGAGGCAGAGTATGTTGTTGTTGCTGCAAACTGCTCAAATATTGCATGGATCAAACAATTACTGGAAGGTATGCATATGCAAGTTCTAGAACCAGTAACTATCTAATGTGATAATATAAGTGCAATAAATATTTCCAAAAATCCAGTCATGCATGCTAAAACAAAGCATATTTCCATCAAGTATCATTATTTAAGAGAACAAGTTTAGGCAAAGGAGGTGATACTTGAGTATGTGCAATCAAAGGAACAATTGGCCGATATCTTCACCAAGCCACTACCCAAGGATGCATTTGAGTACTTGAGAAAGAGACTAGGGGTTAGACCCTTGTCTACTAGTCAGTAAGCTAACTAGAAGGCTGCATCAACATACATATTATCAAAATATCATTCATGTTGATGTAAGTAGAGAGATGGACTTCAAAGATAAATCAATACACAACAAGGTATTTATCTACTCCGAGAAAGAGAGGTATTTCTAATGGATTGGGAAATTCAAGGAATATATTATGGATAGAAAGGATCCACTTGGAATAACTGTCAAAAGCTTGTTTGAAAAGATAAGATGTTTGCATTAATGTCAAAGGGAGAGAGATACCTCATTATCATACTAACAAAGGGAGAGAAAATAGAAAGGGAGAGAAAACATCAAAAGAAAGGAGAAAAGTCAAAGGGAGAGAGTTTGACACAAAAGGAGAAAACATCACATCAGAGAAAGAAAGATTATACATACATCTAGTGAAGGGATTGAAGATAGAAAGAAAGCTGCAAGAATCAAACCAAAGCTATTGGAGCTTACTGATAGCCAGACATTTGTAATAGTTACTTTAGGAAAGCTTGATAAAACTGTATATTTCATATTGTATTAGCAATAGTATAGTATGATAATGTAGTATGTTGCCATCAATGCCAAATGGAGAGATTGATGACATGTAACTGATTGAATGTTTGAAGATGTTAAGTTGATGATCATGCAAGGCATTAAATTAGTTAATGTATTGTATTTTCATTGATGTCAACTTGATATAATCTTTATGGTCATGGAGATACTGCCAAAGACTTCAAAGAACTCATGAATCAAGGCTATGCTAATTAGTAATGCATACAAGTCTAGTATTCACTAAGTGACTAAATACACTGCCAGAGTGCACCCGACGGTTAGAGTAAAAGAATAAAGTCAGTGTTGCCCGATGAGGAAATGCACAACATTACCGACGAGCAGAGTTACAGTGTTAACCGATGAGAAAAACATAGAGTAACATGATAGACATAATTTCAGTGTTTCCCGACAAAGAAGACAAGGATGGAGATCCTGATGACAACTAAAGTCACACTGAAGGAACAGTTAGTCATCACTGATGACTAACTGAAGTGTCGACCGATATAATAGAGAGTTTAGAAAATGACAAAATACTTAGCTGTCAAGAAGCTAAAGATAGAGTTAACTGATACTTATCATTATTTTAATCATCCGGATATTACAAAGATAAGTAATTGATTTAAAACTACTTTATCCAATTGTCAAGAAGATCTCTACCAGATCAGAATGGAGATTTTCTTTAAATCTATTGGTGAGAATTGTGGAACACACCAAGATCAAGAAAGCCTAGAAAAGAGGAAATCATGTCTATAAGAGACAAACTCAATTCGTTATGAATTGTGTGCGTGGGGTGAAAAAGAGGAGGAAAGATGCTAAAGAAAATCTGAAGGAGAAGAAAGTCTTCATTTCATTCTTGATCAACAAGCTAAAGTGAGAGCTAGATTCTACATACACCATTGAATAGTGAGACAAGCATCACAGAGTAGAACACGTGTGGAGAAAAGGTATACATTTGATTATATTAATCAGTGAAGTAATGGACCTACAATAGATCTAAAAATATGCAATTGGGTTGTATGTATGAACAGATCATTAGTGTTCCAGTTTAACCATTGAAGCATATAAGCCTCTTAACCGAGCAGGACTTAAAAGTATTTTTCAATTGAGATACATCCAAAGGAGTATCAAAAAGTTTGATCACAAAAGTAGCATTGGATATGCCTGATACATATTGACAGGCCAAGAGAGTTTGATCAAGGATGGTAGCATTAGATACTAGATACTAGTTGACAAACTATTTCTAAATCCTCTAACAAGGTCACACCTAACAGTGTGTTTGTAACCTTTAACAAGGTTGGCTCCTAACAGGGCTCACTTTAGAAGAGTGAAAATTTGGGGTACCAGTCCCAATGGTTTTTCCCTTAATGGGGTTTCCACGTTAAAAATCCATGTGTTATGTGTGTATGATTCATCTCTTTATTTTTTTGTATCTTACATAGTTAATTCTAGATTTATCGGTATACTCTGCATATTTACTATAATTCGGTAAATAGATGACTCCTTATTGGTAAACATAGAGAAGAAGGTTTGACAGAACAATCTGACAAGTAGTAAATTGATATAAGTATTTCACGGTATTCATCTTGTAGGACAAAAGATAACTTAAGATATAATTTATGGTTATAAGATTAACAGGGTTGATTTAAGGATTAATTTTTGAGGCCACTGATTCACCCCCCCTCTCAATTATTACTAACAAAATCTTCTATGCCATAACCAACTGTCATCAACCTTCACAATAAAAAAAGAAGCTTCAGATGTGTTCAATTCAAATACATTACCTCTGGATTTAGTACCAAATGTGATCAAGTCTCCTACTTTACTTCTGATAGAGAATTTCTATTCAATGAATTTCAATTGATAACCCTTGTCTACTAACTATCCAACACTCAAAATTATGCTTAATTCCATCAACAAGTAATACATTTTCAGTGTTAGTTTTTCCATCTAAAGAAAAAGATACAACTCCAATAATAAGCTTATGAGTATTGTCACCAAATTTGACAACACCACCATCATGTCTTTTCAAACTCACAAATTTGTTTTTATCTGCAGTCATATGATCTGAACAACCACTGTCTATATCCCATTCATATTTCTTTTCAACTCGAGATACTAAGGCTTTTTATTCATGCATAGGTTCATCATCCTTAATAGAAATAAATCCAATTTCATCATAGTCACCATAATCATCATAAGATATACCCTCACTAGCACAATAAAATTCCTTGTCTTTTGAATACTTAGACTTGAAAAACTTAGGTTTGTGCTTTGGAACTCTTGTAGGACATCTAGATGCAAAATTCCTAAACTTGTTACATGGAAAACAGTTCAAAGTTAATTTGCCTTCAAACTTTCCCTTACCTCTCTTTTCTCTTCTAGAAATCAGTGCCACAACTTCATCTATCTTTCTTTCTTCTTCCTATATTTGTTCCCATTAATCAAAATAGGCTCCAAGTTCTTCCCTTAGGTCATTACTAATGGTTCTTGAATTTCTAGAAAAGGTCTTTTTGTTCTTGTGCACGATTGCCTTGAATGCTGACTCAACTTTAGGTAAAGTGTCTCCCAGTTCTGCGGCCTCAAATGTAGTTATCTTTCCAATCAACATCTCTCTGGTAAAGTTTTGTGTCAAAGGAATAATATCCTCTATAGCTTGTACTTTGGTTCTATATGCAGGTGTCAAAGATCTGAGTATCTTCGCAATCACTTCTTCCTCACTGTAAGTAACTCCAGAGTTTCTAATACTAGTAACTACTTCAGTAATTATTTGTCCATATAACCTAATTTTATAATCTTCTCTCATCTTCACTGATTCCATCTTTGTCTTCCAGTTTTGTAGCTTTTCCTATTTTGTAAACTTATCTGCAATATATAATGCTTCCAATCTTGTCCAATTCTCATGTGTAGAATCCAAGTCCTTTACTTCAGTGAATTCTCCTTCTGAGAGTGCGCTGATCAAAGATTCCCTTGCAACCATATTACATGAAAATAGCTTATTTTCATCTTTAGTAGCCTTCTCTAATTCATCCTCAGTCGCTATCTTTTCATTCTTCTTTGTGATCATCCAGTAATCAATTCCCAGACATAGAAAATGTGTTCTCATCTTGTTCTGCCAACTGTCAAATTTTTCAGGATCAAACTTCAAACTATCCTTCCTGTAGTAAGTCATCTTTAGGATCACCTCAAGCTGTTAAACTATCTCTCTAAGGACCACAAGATTTGATACCAATTGTTAGGAATAACAGTCCAAAATAAAACTGAGAGGGGGGTGAATCAGTTGTGATATAGATTATTAATCTTTAAACTTTATAAACCAAATCTGCAAATGTAAATGATAGCACAGTAAATTCCAACACCATAACATAATATTTTTTGTCCAGGAAACCCTGTCAAAGGTAAAACCCCGATGGGAATTAACACCCATAAATCACTAATAGATTTGACCCCAAATTTCGACCAAACTTTTCGACCAACTAGCAAAATTATTTTATTTGGTCACATTATAAATGATAACTTTTCTTTTTTTTACTTTTATGCCCGTGTTGGTCGAAATTTCGACCAACACGTGCATAAAAGTAAAAAAAAGAAAAATAAACTTCATTTTATTACTTCGTTATTACCGTGTCCCTACAAAATGAAAAAAACCCTAAAAACACAAACTAGTGGCTTGTCAAGACAGTTTGGCGTAAGCAAAAATGACACACAGCTGCTTGCTGAGGAGCGCAAATAGGGCCTCTTGCCCGGCTTACTTCGGGGATATTCACGAAGATCTGAAGCCATGGTGCACCGGTGGGATCACGCTGAAAATGGTAGAACATTTCGAGAAGAAAACGCCTTTCAGGATAATGGCTTGTTAAGCTTTACGGTGTCTATTAATGCGCATATATCTCTTTGAAATTCCCGATAATTTCGACGAAGGATCTGTCA
>MU226082.1:317508-363560 GCA_018584345.1 Thuja plicata
CTTGGCGGCAAAAATAATTGACTACTCAGACTTGGCTAAAACCTGGCAGAAAAAATATTTGATTCAGACTCAGCAAAAATATTGATGATTTAAATTAATTCACTAAGTTACCCAGGGACATGTCCCTAGGCCTGTCTAAAAACCTCATCCCTGTCCTGCGGATGGCATGGGGACGTCCACTAGGCATACCTAATCTGCATATTTTTGCCGGAAATGTCTGGGAAACTCAGGGATGGCGTTGCCTGGTGCCAGGGGCATCTGGTCGTCCCTGGGATGGTTAGTGGACATCTGGGACATCCCCTGTTGTCCTTGGGATGGCCGGACATCCCTGGCCAGGCATCCATTTAAAAAAAAACTGACTTAAATTAAGAAAACAAAACATTTTCTTTACGAGTATTGAAAATGAATTCTTTTGGACTGCATTTAACAGTAAAATGAGCTAGTCAGCTGTAAAATGAACTAGTATGATTACTTTTGGACTGCATTTAAATTTTTTTTTTAAATTAACTATTGGTCGAAATTTTGACCAATACAATGGTCGAAATTTCGACCATTAGTTTGGTGGAAAGCATGGCATTCTCGTAGTTTTTTTTAGTGTATTGGTCGAAATTTGTGACCACTCGTTGGTGGAAGTTTTGGTCAAAATTTTGACCAATGCACTAAAAAATGACGGTGATTTTAAGCTTGGGGTATAGTCAAAATTCTGACCTTTGTTTTGGTCAAAATTTTGACTAATTATAAATAGGTCAAAAATTCGACAAAAAAAGACCGACGAAAGTTTTGGTCGTAAATTCGACCAATTACTGTCGAAATTTTGACCAATTGTCATCAAAAATTGAGGTCAAATGTACTAGTGAATAATGTACTAAGAGTATAGTATCCCTGTTAAAAGATTTAGCCCTGTTAGGAGCTTGTTACAACATTATATAGTACATAGTCCTTGTTAGGAGACATACCCTATTAGGAGTCAAGGGAAATAGTAGGCTCACTACCAAGGCACACTTCCCAAAGAAGGTTAAAGCCACCCTCAAGGATTTACAATTTGAACAAGTGTATAAAGAAAATACACAATCCAGTGAACATCTGATAGCAACTGTCTTTTCTTGGTCAATTCCAATGAAGCATTCTTCTCATAAACTCTTCTCTACATCCAACAGTCAAACAAGCTTCACAACTTTCACTTCTCTTCCTTTTTAATCTCTATCACATCTTTTCAAAAGAAAAGATCATTCATATATACCCTCTTACAATAATTCATTAGGTTGGCCAATTAAGCTTTCCTAATATAGAAATAATTAGTCAGGTAGGCCAATTAAGGATTTCCTATGTAAAAATAATTATATAACCCCTTGCTAAGATACACACGATACCTATAAAAAGTAAACACCAAATATAATCCATCACTTATACTTCTAGATCCATAATCCACGCTCACAATTCATTTTACATGCTACATGTCTGAAGTCGACCACCAAATAGGTCTTCTTCAGAATACATGCCACAACTGACATCACCAGTCATCAAACAATAATCAAACTCAACCCATTATCCTAATATATGTCCATTGTCCACCAGTAAGCTTGCATCATCTGAAATATCTTTTCTAGAAAGATATACCTGAAACACAGAGACCTACTCTGTCCAGAATCACAGTTATAGTCCAGAAACCAGTCTTCACCAAATCAAATGTAACATCCACAATATGCAATATAAAGCCAAGTGACGTTAGGAATAAGGTCAACACACATCCTTCTACATAAATCCAACTTTGATCATTCTGAATCATCTGTGCAGTGTCTATACACTTCTTCCAGTCAAGTAACTAGTCTATCCTCTCCATACAAATATATGTTGACATCAGTGACAAAACATGAATATCAACAACATGATCAGTACCCAAAACTGATATAATCCAACAAGGATAGGACTATTTGCTTACTGTCTTGCTTCTCTACCCAGCTTATCTCATGTTCATGATTTTTTCCATGTTTCATTACTTAGACGCTATATTCCAAATATTATGGATGTTCTTGATTAGAATGTATTATATGTAGAGGATAGGAAGATAGCTTTGGAGCCCATTCACATCCTTCAGCATCAGGATTCAACCCTCAGGGGTCGCACCAACAAGAAGGTAAGGTTTCAAAGGGACCCAAATGATTATTCATCAACAACTTGGGAGGACGTTGCGAGATTACGAGATTTGTATCCCTATTTGTTTATAGGATTCCAGGTGTAAGCCTAATCCTAGGGGGGTGGATGTAATACCCACCCATATTTTTATTTCAGCTATTGGTGTCAAACTCTATTAGGCTATTTTTTCAGTTGATTATGCCAAATTATTTTAGGCTACAGTTTGTGTGAGCTTTTATTATCTTAGTTAGTTGGTGATGTTTGGATTTATGACACTTCCATTATGATTAATTATTACATGTGTTAGATATCATGTGTTAGTAGATAGATGGTGATGATGTTTTCATGATGTTATTTCTTATATGTTGATGTTAGAACTGTGATGTTACTTACCCCATACTTGCATGTGTATGGTTATGATATATGTTAATGTTCCTATTGACATGTTTTTTGTTGTAGAGGATGAAGACATAGTTACTCGCATTGCAAGATAAACACGATTGACCGATCCTTGTCATTGTTTTCTATTATATATATTGGATGTACATGCTTGTTCTTGTGATGACAAGTTTGCAGGTACTAGGCATCATCTTCCCTGAATTGGCAGGAGTGAGCATGCCCATATTTGTATCTCAAATGGTAAAAGAGGGGAGTTAATAGTTAGATCCAAAACCTTACCCTAAGCATATTTTGTCCTATGATTTGGCAAGAATAAGTTTGACTTCCCTACCTGAAATTGTCTAGGTGACGTGAATTCATGGATCCCTTCTTGTTGAGTTCATTTGTGTTTTGATTTGGTTGACTTTATTTTTGTGTGTTGTTATCTGATTAATGTACTTCATCTCTTTTTGAATCGATTATTATTAGAGATAATTATTGGTAATAAATAATTATACATGTATCTGTGTTGGTTTAATTGAATATTAAATATACGATGTTTAATTAATGAGAATTAATTAAATTCCTATGTTTAATTAAAAAAATTTAATTAAAAGGTTCAATTTTAGAATATTTGGATTTAATTAAATATTTGATTTAAATTTTGAATTAATTAAGCTTTTATGTTTATTTCATGTTTAAATATTTAGTTGCTTGATTAAATTTGTGCTTTAAATATTTAATTTATTTAATATAATATTTATTTAATTACTTGCACATTGTAATTGTTTAAATTGAATTTGGAAATTATATGCAAGTTGTTTTATTTAATATTTGGGAGTTGCACAATTAAAAGATATTTATTTTATTTAATTATGATTTTTTTTCAAAAAAGAAAGTTGAGTTAACTGAGTGGAGTCGAGTTTTGTATTCTGGGATTACATAAAAGGGGGAAAGTGGTTTTCTCCTTAATAGGAATGATTTCATTTTCATTAGGGGTTACACATAGGATTATACAATTTTTTTTGGAGGATTGGAGTTTTTGGGGATTTTTGGTATTTTGGTGAAGGTTGTTGGTTTGAAGGCTTGGGAGGAATCTGGGACCATCATTTCAGGCTATTTTTGATATCGATCTATTGGAGAATTAGAGCTTGGAGGATTTTTCAAACCTTCATTTTCAGGGCATTATTGTTTAGATTTGTCGGTGAATCCAAGGTAGGGTTTGAAAACTTTTGCAAATCTCTATTTTTTTTAAAATATAGTTTTCTCTATGTCTGATTGATTTTTGCATGCATCATGATTATAGAGGGTAAAATTGAATTTGTGTTTGAATTATGTGAAAAGGGAATTTCTATGTAAACTTAGATCTGTTGGAAAATGGGTAAAAAAATAGGGAATTATTTAAAACAATTGTGAATATCAAATACTAGAAAACCTAGTAAAGATCTGTAATCTATTTGATTATTAGGTTTTCTAAGATTTTTAGATTCAATTGAGTTTTAAAATTTTGTGTTAAAAAAACCCCGATGGATCTACGTGTACAAAATGAAAATTGTCCCAATCAGACTTTAGATGAAAAAAAAGATTATGCATACAAAAGGGTTATGCTTGCATTTTATTTTTCAATCCTTCTTAATTGCTCTAAAAAGATTATTGCAAAAAAAAAATCAATAGTTAAAAAGGATGAGCTTGCAATTTTTTTCCTAAAAAAATACAATCAGGAAAATACCAGTAATATTATAAAAATAAATGACTATTTTTTTTTTTTTTTTTGTAATTTAAATTAATTTTAAAAAATCATAAACAAAAAAAGTTGTAAAAAAATATTTAAAAAGATTTTGTTTTGGGCGGTGGGGTTTACACCCCACCCACCCCGCAGTACGGGTGACCGTGTGCGACTGCCATGCTGGTTGGCAAGGCAGCATGGGCTGCCAAAGGCAACCAATGGTGTCTTTCAACAACACGGTCTACCAGCGGCAGCCGTAGTATTGCCCATGGTGGTAGGGGGCGCGAGGCCTAGTCCCCCCCACTTTACTTTTTTGCTTTTTTAATAAAAAATCAAGTTTTTTTATTTTAAAAAAGTTTTGTTTTTTTCTAATTTAATTTTAGTTTTAGTTTTTAGAAATGTAATTAAATTAGATTTTTAACTATTTTAAAATAGTTTTAAATTATTATGTATAGTAATGATATTTAACTAAATTATAATTAAATTTTTTTATTACTATTATTGTGTATTAATTATTAATTATTAATAATAAAACATTATTATTAATGCTAGTATTTAATAATTAGTAGAATTGTTATTCAATTATTAATTAGAGATTAATATTAGTATTAGTATTAGTTTCTTTTATAATTAAAATGTTTATTATCCAGTCTTGAGTAAGAAATTTAGATGTGGATTTAAATGGATTAATTTAAAAATGTATTTCATTTGGCTTATCTTAAGTTGATTTCGTCATTAATAGTCTTGATGTGTGACATTGATTTCTGGTTACTCTATATTGTGGATTAGTGCTTTTCTTTCAGTATGGAGTTATTTTACTGTGGATATTTATTTTGGGAGATAGAGTGACCTTAGGAAAAAGTTACAGAGGCCTGAGATGTGCTTTTTGTCTTTATGTCCGTGTTGTGGTTGTGGATTGATTCTTTTACCCAACCCTAAATTTGTAAGCTCATGTTGTTTATGAATTCTCTGAGAGTATGTTTTTATGTTATGATCATTCTTGTTATCTTGTGAGGAACTGGATTTGAGTTTTCCTTTACCCTTTTTAGATCAATGTGTGATCTATGAGCTTAGGGTAGGTTACCTAGTTGTGTAGTATGGGCTGGATTGCAATAAGCATCGGGGCCTACAAGTGGCTGCCAGGATCACTTATTGTAAGTAATCTTAACAAGTGATAATATAATACATTAATTAGGTATTTAAAAATGAATTAATAAGATATGGTTCCTCACCCATGCTTGAGCACTAGTATAGGCTAAGATTGAGGATGAGATGATGCTTTCCGCCTTAAGAGGTGTGTATCTAGCATAGTTAGTGACTTCATTTGTTTGAGAGGTCATTGATACCATATATGGTGACTTGAGTGTTGGGATCCAGAGAGGTTACTAGGAAAAAAATTAAGGGTTAGATGTATATGATTACACCTTCCTATATACAACTTAGATTTCCTACATGTGTCAGTTGCCTCAGGATTAATGAGTTTTATCTCACAGTATGTGTAGTACATCTTGAGATTGGATAACTATCAGGATCCCCTTGCTTAGTTGTCACTTCCTTCTTTATATCTATTATCCAAGTGGGGTCTGTTGTTATCTCCTGAACATGGTAGGGGTGGAATTTTATAGTTCCACATGGACGGGTGGTTGTGATTCTTTGCCATTTGAGATTCGACATCCTTGTTCTAGTGTTGGATGATCCTTGTTTTAGTTATACTCATTTTATTCTTTATTGGTGGTTTTGATCTTATCATGTCTCTATTTTAATCTTGTATTAGTGTATATGATGTGATACCTAATCTAGATATTGTATCATATTTATATTAGAGTGATTACTACATATCCTGTGACATGTGTAGAGGATGTGAGTTTTGATGTAGTCCTTATGGTTTCAGTTGGGCATTTGTAATTATTTATAGAAGATATATTTCTTATCCATTTATGAATATGTAATATTATGTTATGGTTATCTAGTGTTGAGTTTTTTCTTATGTAATTCTATGTCATGGAACCCTTGAGTTTTATAATCTATGCTTGTAATCGTTTATGTGAGTTTTTTGTTATTCCTTCTGCTTTATTGTATGATGTTGTTGTGTAAACTTAAAAAAAAATATGTTCTATAAACTTAGTAGTATGTTTAGGTTAATCTCTCCTGGGTTCCCTAGTAGGGAATTATATCATAGGCTCAACATCATTGAGATAGCAAGCCAAAGCGTAGTCATTGGGGAAAGTGGGAATATTTTTGGATTGGTCTTGCATATTCCAGTTAATAAGCTCAGGATGCATAAGGGATAAGGATTCAATGGGTTGAAGGGAATTCATGGTATGCTCATCATAAACTTGGATGATCAAGTTGAGTTCTAAAATACCACCTTGCATAAGCGTGTTTAGACCGTTAAGAGTCATAATATTAGTATCAAAGTTCATGTTAGCATTTTTAAAACCTAACTCATTAGACCTACCTCTAATCGAGTTACATATTGTTGCACAACATCTATATCCTTGTCAATTGTTTGTTCATATGGATAATCACATTCATACTCATTCAAATCTATTTCAACCTTATTAAACATATTTAAGACATGAATGAAGCTCACTAACTACCCCAAATTAGGATGTATCTCTTCTTCCACTTCCTCGGATTCAGAAAGAATATCATCGGTCTTTGTCAAAAATTGTGTTATAGTCATGTCAGCTTCTTCTGCATCAGGTTGTTCTTGTGAAGTAGAAGCTTGTGCCTTAATGGAATTGAGTTGTTGTTCATCATCAAACTCTTGTTCAACTGCATTCACTGGTAGATTCTATCTTCCATCATTTTCAAGGAAAATTAATACATCATGAGGGATAGGATAAGGAAATACATCTTCTTCCTCAAAATTATCCTCATCAAAGATAGGTGTACCTTTGTTTGCTACATGATGAAAGTTAGGTGTTTTGAAACTGAGACTAGTTTTATCCTTAGGGTCTCTATATTATGTATAAATTGGTTTGGTTAGACATTTCTAATTCATCCCTATAGGACCTTTTCTGTTATAGCTCATGCTTTTCATTAACTCATTTCCTTTACCATATGTTTTAGGATAAATCTTACAGTTGTTGACTTCTCTATCTCCATCTTCTCTGCTAAAAATCCATGAAAGAACAACTTTATCTTCATTTTAATTAGTAAGGGAAACAATTTGAACAAAAGTACCATCATATATGACTCTTTCCTATGATTTTGATGGTTTCATAGTTTCATAAGGTTTTCCATAATATATAGGTAAAGGAGGAAGAGATGTCAATGAAATCACAGGTTCTATCTTATACCCTCCCATTGTAGTATTTGAAATTTTGAGTTTCTTCATAAATTTTTTCATCATAACCTTAGAAAATTCAATTTTTTGTTCTCTAGAAGCTTCCCTATCATGAGGAACAAGGGTATCAACAAACTGTCTTAATGCATTGTAGGCATAGCTAGTATCTGCAGGAAAACTAACTTCAACTCCGTTATAGGGGAACTTTACACATTGATGGTACATGGATGGAACATCTTGCATCTCATGAATCCATAATATTCCTAGAAAAACATTTTAGGCTAAAGGAATATCAAGCACTTGATAGATTACATCTCGTTCCACAGGTCCTACCCTGATCGACAATACCACTAGACCAGGTTAGAGAATCGCTCTTCTTCATCATATGATTTAATTGTTATCTTCATTCTAGAATCTATAGCATGATCAAAAAATACCATTTGTGTGATGAAACTATAAGTAAAAATGTTTAGAACAAAACCTCCATCTATCAAAACACGTTTGACATAGTGTTTATGGATTATGACTTCAATATGCAAGGACTGGTTGTGTGGATGGTTCAGAGAGTTATCATCTTCTTCAAAGAATGAAAAGTAGTGAGGTGAGGTTAGATGACCTAACATAGATTGAAACTGATATAAGGCTAAGTCTTTAGGCACATTTGTAGCTATTAGAGCTTTATCTAAGACTTCTCTATGAGCAGAAAATATCTTAAGTAGTTTAAAGATGGAAATTTGGGCATTGGTTCACTGTAGTTTCTCAATGATGTTGTAACCATTAGAAGATGATGAAACCAACTTTTTAGATGCTAATGGTTTAGAAGTAGTTTCAGCTGGTTGTTTTTTTTGTAGATGTAGGTTTTTTTAAAGATTAATCTTGATTCAAAGATGAAGAACCAACTCCTTTAAGAATAAATTTTTCTTGAGTGGGGGTTATGACATTTGCAGATTCAAACTCTTGATCCTTTTTCTTAACGATTATCACATTGCAATATTCTGAATGAGATGGTTCAAGAGTATTAATGATATTTTCATTGTTGGCATAAGTGTAGGGGATTTTTAACCTTTAGCACCACTCTAAGATTTGGAACCTTCTCCCTTTTTATAGCTAGGTAGGGGATTTTTAAAGGATTTATGATTTATATTTTTCATATAACCACCAACCTTGATTTCACAGCTATCTAAAAGATCTTGAATGACATGCTTGAGCTTAATACAATTATTAATTTTTGACCTTTGTTTCAATGGTATTCATAGTAATTGTTCTCATTGCACTATTTAGGTTTAGCTTCATGCTCATAAAGTTTTGAATTATCAGGCAATGTGATGATTTTTCTGGCTAAAATATTCTTGAGAGATATATCAAGAGTCTCTCCCAAAGGAGTAAAGTCACTTTTAGGTTTTGGAACCCAGGGTTTGTCTTTCAAGAAGCTTCTTGATTTATTAAGTGGAATTGTTGTAGCACTTTTAGTAGCTTTGGTGGCTTGGATACCACTATTCAGATTAGAGATTGTTGACTTTGGTTTGGGATTGGTAGTATCAACCACCCCATCATTAACAATTTTTTTGTTCTTATTCCAATATTTTTTTATCCTTGTTGTTAAATTTGGAACTTGAATCGTACTTGGTCTCTTTGTAGAGAGAAATTTCACCTTTTTAACAAGTACATCCTTTATCTTTAAGGCACTTTCCACCATCTTGTTAAATGTAGGTGGGCCTTGAATCTAAATGCCATAGTCTAGTTCAAGAATGAGAGTGTTGATAAAGATGTTAACTTTCTTAGATTCAGGAATTAGACATGGATATCAAGAGAAAATCTTCCTCCATCACCGAAGGAAAGTAAGGAATGGTTCTCCTATTTGTTGCTTCATTTTATATAATTTTTTCATGGTTATAAGATGCTTAACGTTGTATGAGTATTGTTAGAGAACCAAATTGATTAGTTCCTCAAAAATTTTGATTCATATAGGTAGTTTTGAAAACCATTCAATCACTTGGTCACTGATACTTCATGGGAAAAGATGCATAAGATATGTTTTTTCATGCATAAAATCTATATAGAGAGCATAGAATTCCCATACATGGTCCTAAGGATCAGAGTCACGAGTATACTTATCAAATTTAGGAATTTCAAATCTGGATGGAAATGAAGGAATGTAAAGATCTTTGTCAAAGGGAAATGGGAAGATCTTGTCAAGGGAGTACTTTATAGAAGGTTTATCTTTTTCTCTTTTCATTTCTTGCATCTCAGCTTGTAAAGCTTGTAATTGTTTAGTCACAAGTGATAGTGGTGTCTCTTCTTCCTTGGTAATGATATTTTTTTTTATGTTATAATCACTGGAAAGTTTAGCTCCTTATCTAGCTAGATCAAGAAGGTAATTCTCTTTTTCTACTTTCATGATAATATTCATAATTTTACAAAAAAATTTGTCCATTTATTTATAGTTTCCTCACCAGGTTCAGAGCCACTAGATGAACTATCAGTATCACTATCAGTAGCATGAAAATTGTGGTTATTTCAAGAGAAACATCTAGATATCTCTCTTTCTTGTCTTTCTCTAGACATGTTGAGAATAGACAAGTTACCTTGATTTTTAGATGAAGGTATATCAAAATTTGATTGTCTTGAATAAAAATTTTGTTCTTGAAAAATTAGATTCACTTCAAGAGTTTTGTGTGAAAAAGGATGTCAGATAGGTGATTGTGAGTTGTCACTTGATGAATACCCTAGAGTAGGTATTTTATGATTCTTTCCTCTTCTCTCTTCATAATTTCTATGAGAGCTCCTGATTTTGATAGGCATTAATGTTTGATGTGAGCGAGAGCTAGGAGTGATAAATATGTGAAGGTCAAATCCAAAGTAGGTAAGTGTTTAATTTCCTTCAGGATGATTAGATGATGAGATTGATGACAAGTAGGTAGGAGGTACTAAATCAATTTGACTCATATCAGAGTAAAGTTTAACTAGCACTCGTGACTCAAGATGGATCAAAAAGGATTGATTGAGTGATTGAAAATTATTGATATTTGGATTGAAGGAAAAGATAAGGTTACTCATAGATTAGAGAAATATCAAAAAACAAGGTATCATTGCAGAAGGGGTATACTATCAAACACTATGCTCAAAGTAATAAAATCAAAGTGTAAGTTCACTGTCTGATACAAAGTGATCACATGACTTATCAGGGAGGAATAATAGAAGTATGTGGATGTCATAAATATGTCAAAAAATATTTTTGGATTCAAAAATCAACTAACCCATATGTCATAATGCATATTTGTATGAAAAAATATTTATAACCAGATGATAAATTAGAAAAAATGTACGAGTTGATGCTGGCATTTGGAAAAATATGATAAAATTTGGTAGTAGAAAATATTGACTTGTACGAAAAATGCTCACCACACTATACAACAATTCTCAGTGTCCCATATGGCAAAGTGGGCAATAAGAGTCCTAAAATTATGACTTGTACAAAAAAAGATCTAGGATCGTAGGACTTTGTGTAGGACAGAGGGTTTTTTCCATTGAGTTTGATTGTTTTGATCATTTTCTATTTCAAGTTTATTTTTCATTGTTTAGGTAGCTTAGTGATAACAAACATAATAGACATGCAGAATACAAGGGGAATTCAAACACAATCTATCTTAGGAATTTGGTGTAGAAAGAAAACCTTTTCTTATTGACTTAGGTACACATGCAATAGCTAATCAGAATACAGTCACTGACTACCATGCAATGGATATTCAACTTCATATTAGCCAATTTCAAATGCTAATGGGGGCCCGATATGGCAAGTGTCTTGGGAGAGTTACTATCTCCCTCACATAAAGATTATCAACCTTTTGGAGGTGAACCTGGTAGCTTATATTCTTAGGGTTCTTAATATGGGAATCTATTCATATCTATCTCTTATAGTCCCACAAGAAGGTTTGACATCTATAGCCCTACAAGTACTCAAATAATGCAGTCTCGTATGGAGGATTGAGGCCTCTGATCCCTATGCATATCAAAACATATTTCACCATAGTCCGGAAAGAACAATTGATACATATATCCATATGAGTACTTAAATAACGAAGTCGTGCAAGAAAGATTGAGGCCTCTTAGCCCTACGTATATCAAAGCATATGGAATAGAAATAACTACATCCTCTGAGACTTTAATCTAAATGAGACTTTTGATTATAGTGGCTTGGAAGGGTCGGGTTCACTTGTTCCCATTTGAGTCATTCTCATGATATTTTTCCCTCAACAACAGACTCGCTAAAAGGTACACATGCAACAAAAAAAAATGTTTCAAGGGTCTAGATTTTGGATTGTCTATGCAGACAAGAGCATACTCTCCTACCTCTACACTTTTTACAGACACATCATGGACACATGTTTAATTACTCAATTTATTTTCAATGATCACTTTGATGTTTTTGGGTTTCTGATTGTCTATAGAGACAAGAGAATAATCCCCTAATACCAAATTAAAAACCAAAAGTAAACCTATTAGGATGCCTAAAAAAATTAGTTAAGAAGACACGATGTTTATTTGTATCTTCTTAGGCAACCTAAAAAACAAATTCATTAGTATTCTGTTCAAGTGATTATAAATATAGTCTTTGACAGGTGTATCTTGGACAAATGTTCTTTACAACCAATAAATGTTCAAGAATGAAAATGCAAATCAATTAAAATTGGAAAAAGTGCACCTTGATTTTCTTCTTCTTTTGACCTAGTCACAAAGATCCAAGTTTTAGATATATTTCTACCCCAAAAGAAAAGAAATGGAAAGACGTAACCTCTTCTAAAAATTAGTAATATTTCCAAAAATGTAAGCATTTAAAAAAAATCCTTCATTTGTGCCCTAGGGACCCGATTTATCAAAACAGACGAGTTTTCAAAGATTTACTTTTTCCACAATTATTTCTCATTACAATTAAAAATATGGAGAATAGACCCCATTTAGATTTTGAAGAGATTTCAAGAAATTTAAAATTGTCAGAGAAATTTTTTGATTTGCACCCAAAATTATTTTTTTAAGAATAATCATAAAAAAATTATAAATCCCAGAAACACGATTATAAAAATATGCATTTTTTGTTGTAGGCATCTAACATCAACCCCAATTTGTAATAAAAATTGTGTAGAAAAATTCAAATGCTTTTAGAAGATATGATCAAATCTTTGAAAACATTGCATGCACAAAGATCAATTTATTTCGGTGATTTTTGTTATTCCAAATTAAAATAACAAAGTATAGATCCCCTCTAAAGTTTTAAGTCCTTTCTAGAAGTGTAAGAGGTTTATAAAAATTCTCTGATTTGCGTCCAAAATTAATTTCATAGAAAAATTGGTCATTTAGGAGATATGACAAAATCCTTAAAAACCTACATGCAAAAACAAAACACAGTGATCCAAAAATTGAGAATTTGAGGCCAAAAATTGATGTCCAACCCCATGGTGGGCACCAAAAATGTGTGTGAAAAATTTGTGTACTTGTTTGTCACAAACACTCAATAGATCATTACATGCATGGTTAGATAAATTAAATCAGATAACGACATATAAACCATACTAAATCGATCTATTGCCTTCTAAATGATGCGAGTATGATTGCTCTCAGATTTTTCAAGTATTACTAGTGACTTGACTACACCAAGATGGAGGATTTAAACATGAATGCATGATTAATCTATATTTTTTGGTTTTTTTAAATGCAATTATGATGAAATCTAATCTAAATTGATGTAGAACAATAAGAAAAATAAGCTAGATGAAATTCATGATTCAATGCTAAAATATAATAGGCAAGATAAATCAAGAACAAACCGGCATGATAACAATACTATTCAATTGAAATGATTGTATAATGTCTTTCTCTTTGATTGTATACGACTTGATAGGTGAGAACTAATTTTATAGAAAACTCAGATAAAAGTGATAGTTGAGATTGCCTGAGAAGGAGTGGTCAAGATTCTCCCCAAATTAGCACAATTCATGTGACTTTACGTTGATTGACCGCTTTATTGAGTGATTTATTAAGATAAGCTTTATTGAATGTTTTTTTGATTGATTTATTCAGCTTTCCTTTTTAAACTCCATATTTTTTATATTTATTTATTCAACTTTCCATTTTCAACTCCAGATTTGATTTTTTACTCATTCAACTTTCCCTTTTCTCAAATTAATCCCTTTTTGATAATTTATGAAAAATTTATTTATTTAATAAATAAATATGATTAAAATGATTTAATTGTCAGATAATGTTGATATTTGAGATTTTAATTGATTTAGTGATTAAATACAACCTAGTGATCAGATCAGGTTGAATTGATGAAAAAAATTGCCTTTGGTTAGGAATTTCATGATTAAAGATTGATTAATCAATATTAGGGGCTTATAGATTAGAAGACCATTTTTGGGTGATTACAAATGGCATATGTTTGGATTTAGATTTTCTAGGGGTACCAATGTCTTGAGAATGAGATATGTAACTAAGGCCATGGCCATCAAAATTTTCTTTGATACAAAGGTGTTCTAATGTACCTAGTTCATGGAGGCTTACCCCATTGTCTTGATAATTATTTTGACTAGTGGGATACTTGTTACAAGATATAAGTCCATTTTGAGGTGGATATGATAGAGAAGGAACAATAAGATCACGAAGTGAACCAAACTGGATGGAAGTCAAGGGAACTATTTGACATGTAAGGGGTTCATGAACAACTTGTGTAGAGGTGTAGAGATTAAAATGGGAGCTAAAAGGAATAATATGATCTTGTGATGGAATAGGAGCAATGACAATATCATTTGGTAGGATAGGATCTTGTGGGGGATATGAATGATTATGACATGGAGATGAAGGGATGGGGGACCTTGAGGAGGATCTAGAAGGATTATAGAATCTTGTATTGGAAATGAAGGTGAAGGGATACTTTGATCTTGACTTGGAGGGGGATCATTCGACTCAATTTTAATGGTGTTTTTTTCTTGACTTTGAATGTAAACATTGGGAATAATGGAAGGGATGTCATAATTAAGGATATATTTAGTGATGATTCACGTTAATTATATGTTTTTATGACAATAATGATGGATTCACCAGGATTTTCTAGAATTTTCATACAATTGAAAAAATAGCTAGTACAAATTAATATTTTTTTCCTTTCAAATTAAAAATTTTGCCAATAATTTTTATATTTTACCCCCAAAATAATGTAGGGCTCACTAGGATTTTACACCTTTTCCCAAGGGGGGAGGGTTTGTTATATTTATCCCTGGTCATGATCTTTCTTAGGAAGTGAAATGTCAATGGGACTTGGAAGCACATTTTCCTCTTGAGATGGAAGGGGATCATCTTGAATAAAATGTAGAGGGATGGTGGGATCATCATGAGATTATAGGATGATGGGATCTTGGTCAACCATTAGATAGGATTGTTCAGTGTTGGGATCTTGAGCTTGATTTATTATAGGACTCATTTCTTCATGCTTTGGATAATCCCATTAACATGGCGTGTAATTTTTCATATGCATGTGAGATTTTTGAAAGGAATAAATGTTTCTACATGAGGGAGATGGACTTTGGATGGGACTTTCTAGAGTAGGATTTCTTGGAAATGTTGATCTCTAAGTTTTGTTGATCATTAGTGTCCCACACTTAGTCATTTATCTAGGCAGGTTAGTTAGTCATCACTGCGACCGAGCTATCCAGTATAGGCCAAGTAGTAGTTATTACCAAGAAGATAGTAGTTGCCGAGTTACATAGAAGTCGAGTGAAATTGATTAGTCCATGCTGAGCACCAGAGTCTTCATGTGACGAGCAAGACAGTTTTGTCATACATGTCAGGAATGACACAAAATTGAAGGTAAACTATTTTGGGCTGACTTATTTGGGTTTTTAATTTTTTCAATAGATTTAATTACACATTAAATCATTTGATCCAATACGTGGCATAGAGCCAATCAGAAAAGTGGAATGCCCAAGCAGCATAAGTATTTGATCTTGATTGTTGATCTAGATCTCAATTCTAGATCTGTAAGGTATATAAGATTTCTTCTTACCCTAATTTTGTAAGGTGTGTGTGCATACAAGAGATATATGTGAAGATTTATTTTGAGTTAAGAAGCATAGATCTAGAAGAGGAATAGATAAGTGAGCAACATAGTAAAGTTATATCAGATTATCATATCAGAGAAGGAATTGAAAACAGGAGATCCGTTATTAGCATTTGAGTGCATATCGAAGGATTAGACCTTGAGACATTCTAACAAGTGTATCAGGTGAAATATCTTAACAAAGTGGTTCTAGTAGACCTTTCTAAATCTCTTAGTCGAGTGCTTACTTTATTGTAACTTTAAATCCTTTTGCAAGGTAGATTGTAATGATCTATAGCTCTTAACTGACTAGACCTTTAATTAGGTAGATTACAAGTTGTGATCAAATTTTGTAGCCCTAACAGGCACACTTTATTGTTGCAGTAGTGAAGATTTTTTGTTGGTGTCATCACCACCCCAATTTTACCTTATTGGGTTTATGGGTTACTAAATTCTGTCTTGAGTTAATTATTTTATGTTATGGATGCTACTAGTTGATAGATCAATTATATTTATGGTATGTTTGTGAATTGGTTTGTTTTATGTGTTAAAATTTATAAGATCTGATTCACCCCCCCTTTTAGTATCTTGCTTTCCCATCTTGTATTTCCAACAATTGGTATCAGAGCTCAGTTCTCCTACAAAAAGGTTTTAATTAGCTTGAGAATACAAATCTTGAGATGGAGGTTTACAAATTGGGTAAAGTCATTGAGAATCAAAAGATTAATATTCAACTAGCATTACATCAACTTGAGACAACAAGATAGGGTTTGAAGAAGTCCCTGCTAACAAGGAAATATTTGGCCAAATAAATGAATGACACTCATTATCAGGAAGAAAAAACTGCAAATCTATTTCAGAATGGAAATTTTACTAAGAGCAATGCAAAAATTTTAGATCTACTAGAAAGGAACTATACATTGTGTGAAGAAGTCAGAAACCTCAAAAGAGAGCAAGAAATGCAAATAGTAAGACTATGTGAAGTAGTGGAACATAAGAAGAAAGATGAAGATGACAAAGCTATGGTTGAAGAAGACAAAATAATGATGAATATCAAACTTGATGAAAGGAAACATGGTGTACAAATGATGAAAAAAAATCAGGTTGACATGGCTAATCAACTGCTACTTGTGAATCAGGAAATCAACAGGAAAGATATGGAAATTGTGAATCTGAGATCGGAGAATAGTCAATTGAAAGATGAATTGAGATCTGAGAAAGAAATTAATGAGAGGTTGACCAAACCAAATGAATTATTTTGAAAATCTGGTGGAAGCATCAAGAAGATCTAAGGACTCTTCTGGACTAGGTCATACCGAACAATAGACATCTTTTGAGAAAGGAGAATCATCTAAGACTGATGAAATGAGGAATACAAAGATAAAGAACAACAAGCATGTATGCTACCACTGTGGAAAACTAGGACACACAACAAACATTTGCTGAAGCATGAAAGGTAAGTCCAATCCTAAACCTAAGTTCAATGGTTATTGCTTCAACTGTAAGAAGTTTAGACATCAGGCACATGAATGTAGGACAAAGGCAAGCAATGCACCTCCCATACCTAGATTCAATGGGTATTGTTACAACTATCAGAAATTTGGACATAAAGCACAAGATTGCAGATCTAATGCTAAACAATAATAGACATAAAAGACACAAGAAAAAACACCTAGGAAAGGCAACACTTATAATTGGGATTACAACACATGGCATAGTTGTTATTACTGCGGTGAGTATGGACATGTTCTAGAAAACTGCATAAAGACACATTTCAAAGGAAAATCTAAGAGTTGGATGAATGGAATCCTAGTTTGTTATAATTGTCTTAAAATTGGTCATACTAGGAGAGATTGCAAAACAAGGGTACCTGCTCCTACTGTTGAGAAGATTAGAGCACAAATGAACCAGACATGGATAAGAAAAGAGGAACCAAGCAGCAGTGAAGCTACTACAACCGAGGTCACTGAATCCAATGGATCAGGTGATCACACCATCACCAACTAAGAAAATGAGGTATGTGAGGAACTATATTTATATTTCACATCTTTCATCAGTTCCTAACATATAAAAGTGCAAAATTCTATATCTGCATATGTAAAGATGCATCAGGACACATTTTAAGACATGTACCGTAAAAAGTCAATATTTACTATATGTTCTGAGCAACAGTCTTATTGTGTACTAAGATCAAGTTCTCTAGTGTATGCCGAGCTGGTATGTTGACTAAGTAAGTTTTGTATGTATGATGACCGAGTATGGGTTGTGACCGAGAGATAGGAAAATTTTGTGAGTCAACCGAGGACAGTTGTATGGCACTCACTCAACGGAAAGAACATTTAATGCTAACCTAATTTTGACTGTTGGAATTTATATAAAGGAAAAAATGTTCATTTTCATTTTCACCATGTGATTGAGGATTTTACAAAGTGATTGAGTATTTGAGAACTTTATTTCAACATACTTTCTTCAAAGATTTCTACAGCGTGTCGTCGGCAATCTTGAGTGAATAGTATGAATTTTTATATCTATTGAGGTACTCTATTTGTCATCTTTGAAGCCCTATTTTGAGAAATCATGGCCACAAGTTCTTCTAGACCAACTAAGAGTATGGAGAAGGAGTTGAGAAAAGTTCAATAGGTAAGGAGCGACACCTGTGCGCCTCCTAATTTTAGGGAAGTTCTTGAAAGTGCCATCTAGGGTGATCTAACTGGAGCCCTATCATCGATTCCACCCAAGGTACTTATGATTCATGATGTTAGGTCATGTTATATGTGCAAAGTTAGCAAAATTGGAGATCATGAGTTAAGGGAATCCTACAAGAAATTGTGTGTAGACGGAGCCCTAAAAGATGAGTATAAACTGTTGGAAATACAATATTGGGAAAGAAAGATACTAAGAGGGGGGTGGGTGAATCAGATCTTGAAATTTAATCACTTAAAACTAACTAATCCACATTCATACATATATGAAATTAATATAACAGCTATTAGCATCCACAACATGAAATAAATAACTCATGACATAGAATTTTGGTAACCCAGAAACCCAAATAGTTAAAACTGGGGTGGGGCTGACACCTACAAATTATTCACTACTACAACAATAAAGTGTGCCTGTTAGGGCTACAAAGTTTGATCACAATATCTAATCTACCTGGTTAAAGGTCTACCCAGTTAAGAGCTTTAGATCATTACAATCTACCTTGTGAAAGGATTTAAACTTGCAACAAAGTAAGCACTCGGCTAAGAGATTTAGAAAGGTCTACAAGAACCACTCTATTAAGAGATTTCACCTAATACACTTGTGAGAATGTCTCAAGATATGATCCTTTGATGTGCACTCTGATGCTGATAACGAATCTCCTTTTTCCAATACCTTTTCTGATCTTATAACCTGATATGTCTTTACTCTGCTATTCACTACTCTGTCACTCTACTAGATCTATGCTTCTTCCTTGAAATAAATCTTATTGCATCTCTCCATACGCATACACTCTATTCCCTCATACATTTTAGGTTTTAAGAAGCAATCTTAATATACTTTACGAATCTGGCGATTAGATCTAGACCAATGATCAGGATCAAAAGCTTATGCCGCTTAGGCATTCTAATTTTCTGATTGGATCCATGCCATGCATAGGATAAAACAATTAAATGCATAATTAACTCCATTGAAATCATTAAATGCATGTACAAGTCAGCCCAAAATGGTTTACCTACAAGTTTGTGTCATTCCTGACATGTATGTCAAAACTGTCTTGCTCGGCACTTAAGTCTCTGGCGCTCGGCATGAACATGATCAACTTTTGCTTGATTTCCAAGTCACTCAGCAACCATAAATCTGATCGGCAATGAATTTGCTGGATATCTCAGCCTATACTGGATAGCTCAGTCACTGATGACCAGCTAACCTACCTGGATAAATGACTAAGTGTGGGACACTAATGATCAACAAAACTTAGAGATCAACAATCTCCCCCTTTGATACTAGTGGCAAAAACACACTTATCATTTATTTCCATCCAAAATTTTCCTAAGTACACAATGTACTCCCCCTAGGAATGTACTCCATACTACATATAAAAATTCATAGTATACATGCCTTCAGCAAAAATATTTATACCTGGTTTTGTTCCTCTTGTGCTAAACCCTTATCAATTTCCCCCTTGTTTTTGTCACTGATAGTTGGTGAGGTAAATTTATACTTGTCCAAAAACTATTTATGAAGTTGTAATGTTAAAGCAAATGTTGTATCCCAACTATCCTTTACATACTTCATAACCTGTAACTTGATTTCTAGCTTGGCTATGTTTCATCAACACCTTTTCCTTTAACAGTGTTAGTTCCCATTACATCTTTCAATTCAGTCAAGATTGTCAGATGATTAGGCATACCCCGGTTTTAGGACCAGTAGGAGTAGATGATGTAGAGTGTGGTAGATTAACCAACACTTGTACAACCTCTTGTTCTTTAGGCTTAGTATCCTTTATCTCCTCTCTGATATCTAAAACTATTTGCACAACCTTTAAAATAGGTGGATTTTCAATATTTACCTCTTGTTCTTCTATCTTCTCTTTCTCATCTTCTTTCTCTTCATTTTTCTCTTCATTGGCCTCAGTAGCCTTGATATGTGATTCTATACTTGTGTCTACCAGCTCATCCTGACCCTCAGAATCCAAATTGCTAGTGTCATCAATTGTGGTGTCAATTCGACTATCTGCTATCAGATCCACAGTTTTCACTATATCTATTTGCTCTTTCAGTTCTACTCCAGTCTTTCTAGATTTAGTAGCAATTTATTTTTCTTCTTTCTATGGCTCAAAGGTGGTCTCTACTTCCTTTGCCTTCTGCTTAGAGGTTCCTTCATTTGATTTCTTCTCTTTTTGGACTGACAACCCAAAGAGTTCTTTCCAAATCCTAGTACTCTGTTGTACTACTCCTTTAATATAATTTTTCAAAATAGCATAGGGTCTGAGTTTAGGTATAAACGTATGCTTATTATCTTGAAAAAAATTTAGCTAACTATTTCTTGGTTAGTTCTAGGATAACCCTAGCCAATGTTGCTTCTCTTATCTGCCTTTCTGTCATCAATGCATATTCCCATTTACTAGATAAAAAGTCATAAAGTTCTGTTGGGAAATTATTTCCTATCTCTATAGGTGTCATCTTGAAAGTGCTCATCATGTCTAAAAGTATTCCTAAACCTTATGCTTATTTTCTATCTTTAACCTCTCATACTTGATAAATTTAAATCCAGATAACCCTGTAGAACTTTTGATTTTATTACATACCTCATCAATGTCTGTGGGTTATTTGAATGATGCAGTAGGTACATTTCTAGGTTCATCAATTTCCATCTTTTCTTCATCACTATTTGAATCCAAGTGTAGTTTTGTCCCCAGTCTCTTCATAGGTAGGCTCGGCACAACCCTTGTTGCAACTTGTTTCCTTTTACCAGAACTGCTCTCTCCAGCAATCTTCTTTGTATATACCTTAGTTTGTACTGCAGGAGATGAAATAGTTGATGCCCTTATCCTTGGATGGTTAACAATAGGAGGGGTAACCTTAGGTTTTTCTTTTCTTTTCTTGGTTACCTTAGCAACTGCTGGTTACTTTCCTTTTGCTTTCACTGGAATCTCTTACTTAGATTCACTAACTTCTTCTTCAGTAGATATGTCTTCTCCCTATCTAGTAGTTAGGTCTAGAGGTGCATCCTCTACCTCCTCATCACTAGGTAACCCAACCATTTTATTCAGATTCTTAACAATATTTTTCCTCTTCCTCTCCATAGTTCTAGCCTTCAAATCCATAGATATTTTGGCCTTTTCTTCTTCATAGTTTCCAAATCATTGAACTGAGATATCAATCTCCTTTGCTAGGAGTGTTGTGATTGCTGCAGATGTCTCAACAATGTTAACTTCATAAGGAAATGGCTTTAGCCATGATAACCTAGGTATTACTTCTTGAGCATAAGTGAAATCTGTGTCAACTAGAAAGCAAATCTCCTCATAATACTTCTCCACTAATGAACTGGGAATTCTACTTCTCAACCTCATTCTCTTCTTGAATTAAAAAAAGTATGTTCCCATAATATTATTAAATTTGTTGCCTAATTGCTGAATGAATGCATTAATCTGCTGAGTGATAGGTCTGTCCTTCTTCCAAACAATATTTCCAAGTGTGGGAAATGAATTTTGTAGATAGAATAATATACAAACTAATAGAGAACCAAACTTACATGATGAGTTCTTTTCCTTCCTGATTGAAGAAAGGTTCTCTACCAATTGCATCAACTAAAGCTTGACAAGGTTGTAAGTATGATTCTTTTTCACTATCTTCCAAGCTTGATCGATTGTCATACATGGAACACTGTCCAGCTAGCTCGACTGATAGAATTTATGTGCAATTACCCTTACTCCAAAATCAAGCTCTAAATACTTGATTATATAAATATTCATGCCTCTATTATTGCAAAATGCTCTAGTATTAGCTGCTATATCTTCCTTCTTCTGATCCCTCATGTTCCTTTTTCCGCTAACAATCAGATTCCCAGTTACCCTATGAATAATGTATTTTGTAATCTTAATTGGTCCATTGTCTAGCCAAATATTCATGTCATGTACTCGGCTCAGGAAAATCTTAATCCATTCCGTCTTAAAATCCTGTGGGAAATCTAGGGCACTAGTTAACCCTTTGTCGGCTAGATGTTTGAATTCATCTTTCAGAATTCTATTTTTACACAATTTTCTATAAGATTACCTCAATTCGTTGTCCCCAACTTCACCAATTTTAACCATATAACAAGATCTTGCATCATGTATCATAAGTACCTTGGGTGGAATTGATGATAGGGCTCCAATCAAATCACCCTCAATAGCACTTTCTAGAATGGCACGGAAGTTTGGAGGTGCACAGGTGTCACTCCTCACCAATTGAACTTGTCTCAACTCCTTCTCCATATCCTTGACTTATGTGGAAGAAATTGTGGCCATGACCTCAGAAATTAGGGTTTCAAAGATTATGAATAGAGTACCTTGACAAGTCACACTTCGTACTATTCACTTTAAGGTTGCCGACGACACGCTGAAAAGATCCTCGAGAAAACTTTACAGAAATCAAGTTTGCAAATCCTTAATGGCTCTGTGAAATTTTAAATCACAAGGTAAGTATGAAGAATAAATGGCTCTATCCTTTTATAGACTCCAAAGGTCAAAGTAGGTCAACATTAAATGTTCTTCCCATTGGGTTAGTGCCAAACAGCTGTCTACGAATGACTAACATAACTTACATACCACTTGGCTAACCATACTTGGCCATCATAAAAACTTACTCAGCCAACCATATCAGCTAGGAACACACTAAAGAGATCAGCCTTAGTACATACCACTGATCCTCGGCACCTATAGTGCAATTAGAATTTTACTCAGTACATGTCTTCAAATATGTCCTGGTGCATCTTAATATATGCACATATGGACTTTGGCACATTTATATGTTAGGAAATGGTGTAAGATATGAAATTTAAATGCAATTCCTTACATACCTCTTTTTCTTAGTTTGAGATGGCATGATCACCTGATCCATTGGATTGGGTGACCTTGGTTTCAATAGTTTCACTATTTCTCAGTTATGTTTTCCTTACCCATGTCTAGTTCATCTGTGCTCTAATTTCCTCAACAGTAGGAGCAAGTACTCTTGTCTTGCACTCTCTCTTAGTATGACCAATTTTCAAACAACTAAAGAAAACTAGGCTTCCATTCATCCAACTCTTAGATCTTCCTCTGAAATGTGTCTTTGTGTAGTCTTCAGGTGCATGTCCATACTCTTCATAGTAATGACAACTTTTCCTTGTGTTATAATCCCAATTGTAAGTGTTGCCTTCCCTTGGTGCTTTTTCTTGTGTCTTTGATGTCCATTGTTGTTTAGCATTAGATCTTCAATCTTGTGCCTTATGTCCAAATTTTTGACAGTTGTAATAATATCCATTGGTTCTCAGTGTGGAAGGTGCATCATTTTCCTTAGCCCATCATTCATGTGCTTTATGTCCAAACTTCTTACAATTAAAGAACTAACCATTGAACTTGGGTTTAGGATTGGACTTACCATTCTTTCTTCGGAAGATGTTTGTTGTGTGTCCTGATTTTCCACAGTGGTGGCATATAATTTTTTTTTTTTTTCTTTGCATTCCTCTTTTCACCAATCTTAGATGATTCTCCTTTCTTAGTAGATGTCTATTGTTCAGTGTGGCCTAATCCAGAAGAATCTTTTGATCTCCTTGATGCTTCCATCAAGTTCTCAAAATGAGTCAAAGCTTCATTAGGTCTATTCAACCTTTCATTCAGTTCTTTCTAAGATATCAATTCATCCTTCAATTGACTATTCTCAGATCTCAGCTTCATTATTTCCATGTCTTTCCTATTGATCTCCTGATTTGCAAGTATCAGCTGATTCACCATGTCAACCTGATTGTTTGTCATCATTTGTACATCATGTGTCCTTTCATCAAGTATGGCAGTCATCATTTTTTTATCTTTTTCAGCCATAGCTTTGTCATCTTCAGATTTCTTCTTTTGTTCCACTACTTCACATAGTCTTACTGTCTGCATTTCTTGTTCTCTTTTCAGGTTTCTGACTTCTTCACACAGTGCATTGTTCCTTTCTAGTAGATCTACAATTGTTGCATCACTCTCAGTAAAATCTCCATTTTGATATAGATTTGCAGTGTCTTCTTCCTGATAATGAGTATCATTCATTTTTTTGGACAAATCTTTCCTAGATGTCAATGACTTCCTCAATTCCTATGTAGCTCTCTCAAGCTGATGTAATGCTAGCTGAATTTCAATCTTCTGATCCTCAATGACTTTACCCAATTTGTAAATCTCCATCTCCAGATCTATACTCTCAGGCTGATTAAAACCTTTTGTAGGAGAATCAAGTTCTGATACCAATTGTTGGAAATACAATATTGGGAAAGCAAGATACTGAGAGGGGGGGTGAATCAGATCTTGAAATTTAATCACTTAAACTAACTGATCCACATTCATACATATATGAAATTAATCTAACAGCTATTAGCATCCACAACATGAAATAAATAACTCATGACACAGAATTTTGGTAACCCAGAAACCCAAATAGGTAAAACTGGGGTGGGGATGACACCCACAAATTCTTCACTACTACAGCAATAAAGTGTGCCTATTAGGGATACAAAGTTTGATCATAATATGTAATCTACCTGGTTAAAGGTCTACCTGGTTAAGAGATTTAGATCATTACAATCTACCTTGTGAAAGGATTTAAACTTACAACAAAGTAAGCACTCGGTTAAGAAATTTAGAAACATCTACAAGAACCACTCTATTAAGAGATTTCACCTGATACACTTGTTAGAATGTCTCAAGATATGATCCTTCGATGTGCACTCTGATGCTAATAATGGATCTCCTCTTTCCAATACCTTTTCTAATCTTATAATCTGATATGTCTTTACTCTGTTGTTCACTGCTCTGTCACTCTGATAGATCTATGCTTCTTCCTTGAAATAACTCTTAGCGCATCTCTCTGTACGCATATTATTGGAATTATATTGTGAATGTAGTACTGAGAGGGAAGGGGTGAATCAGTACCTCTAAAACTTTTCTTGGTTAGCCCATTAACCCTTATTTATTAGTTTGTAAATTATCTTATATAAATGTTCATCTTTCTTTATGCATATGAAATCATAACATAAGCTCTTTAATATGTAACCATACAAGAAACATTCATGAAAATAGATAACACATAACACAAGATATGGTAATGCAAAAAACTCCTATTAGGAAGTAAAAATTGCGGTGGGGATTTTTACCCACAAGACTTCACTATCTGTAGATAAGAAGGAGCCACTAAAGGCTTACAATTGGTCACTTTTGATGACCTACCCTATTAGGAGTATTACAGTGGAGACCTGTTAAGATCTACTTCATTTGAAACTTTAGCAACACTGTTAAGTGTGCACTCTGTTAAGAGATTTGTAAAGAACTATTAAGTCCACCTTCTACAAAAGGATTTCAGATGTGATGCACTTATTAGAATGCAACTACATAAGTCTTTGATCTGATGATGTATGCAATCTCTAATTGCTGATAACATATCCAATAAAGCTTCCTATGTTTGAGTAATCATCTTTACATGATTGAATAATAACTTTCTTTGCACGTCGGTAGCCTCTGTGTGTTCTTGATAACTAGATATAATCTATTTTTGAACTTTGCATGAATTCTACCTTCTTCTCCTTAGATGCTCTTCGTGGCTATCAACAACAATGAATCCATAATTCATAATTGATTGAACATCTATTTATACTAAATTTTAGCTCTATTCTTGATTCACGCTTGACAAGTTAAGTCTAGATCAAAGGTTTACAACTTGACCTTGATCTTTAGTTAGATATGTTTTAGATCCATTAGGTTGCTTTAAAACATTTACATTATGCTTGCTTGACCCTCAAGTAATGCTTTAAAACAAATTAAAACTCTATAAATAGAATTACAATGCTTTATCTAACGTGTAAAAGTCAAATCCACTATTTGTGGGTTCAATTACTGATGCTCGGTATGCTCTATTAGTATGGTGGTTTTCTTCATCTTTTGGTCTATCAGGTATCTATCTCATCGGTATCCCTTTTAGACTATTTGTTAGTTTTCTAGTTTCATTGGGTCCCTTCACAGTTTTGCTCTATCGGTTTTTTTCTCAAAACTGTATCGTCAGTGATGATCTTTGTGTTATGTCATTGACCCATCGGTGATGTCTTGTTTACTTCATCGGTAAAACACTTGTCAGTGTTAATCAAGCAATTCCATACTTAGCACTTTTTACCTCATCGGGTGTCCTCTCTTCTATGTGTTAGTTAGCTACATACTTTGTTCATCAGGTAGCTATACCGATGGTCTTTGTCAATGTTTTTCACTAAGTGTACTAATGGCAAAACTTAATGTCATCAATCTCCCCCTTTGACATTAGTATCAAAAACATGATATGTGAAACATACTGAATGTATTAGTATATACACCTATGTATACTTCTTCCTTAGTCATTTGAATGACTCCCCCTATGTATATGCTGGTAAGTGTAACTATATATACATTTCCTTATGTACTTTTCTTCCCCCTTTTTGATATATTGTACATAACTATCTTTACATATCTGTTCCTTCTGTACATACAATATACATACATTTCTATTCCTCCTATTTTGATAATAAAGGCAAAGGTACTTACATCTTATCAAAAAGGTGGGAATGTGAGGACTTGATCTCCTCCATCATCTTTTCCCATTTATCCTTTAACATTTCTAGAGCCATGTGCTCAAGTGATATCCTTACGTGTATATCATAGATGTTGTCTACTACAGACATCTCTGGGGTTGCAATTAAGTTTCTTGCTTCAAAAATATGCTGCTATAGAATAGTAAGATTAGGCAAGATGTGTGCCTATAGTTCGGTAATATCACCTCTTAATTGTGTTACAACATCCCATATTTCTTGCCTTAGCCTGTTATCCTCAATGACCTTGTCATGATGCGCCTTGATATTGTTTGCATTTGAGGTTAGGCTTTGTGCACTAGTTGTGACATTAGAATCTATTTCTGCTAAGTTTTCACTATTTTCTTTTGTAAACTTTTCAAGTGTGCACATCGTTTGAACTAAGGTAATTTCCTTAGCAATCATTGGCTCTAATTGATCAGTTAGTTTAGAGAGCTTTACCTTGTTCACTGCCACTTCTTGGCTAATCTTGTCAATTAAATTGTATTGATATTTTTTCTCTGCTTGTTCTTCCATTACTTTTTCTGCATCTACATTCTGGTTTGTGATGGCATCGGTAAGAACAACTATTTTCTCCTTAACTGTAGCATTTTGTTTAAGTTTTACCTCGGGAACAAGTTGTTCTGGAATGTCTCTTGCCTTGTCAAGTGCCATTGCTTCCCTATGTTCCTATGTCATTTTCTTCTGAATGGTTTTCCTTTGACATAACACTCCAAACTCTTGAAGTTTATCTGTATCCAAAGTAGTAATATCCTAGTTTGGGACTTCTATTACTTCATCCATTATGACAGTCAAAATATCCTTTTTGACTATCTTCTTCTTCTTTTTCTTTTGTTGGAGATTGGTTGATGTACTACTAGTTGTAGATTCTAAGAGTGTGTAGGTGATTGTTGAGTAGATGAAGCTTCTTTCTGTTTCTTTTTTGAATCCACCGGCCATTTTTGTGAAGACTTTTCCTCATTGACCTTGGGTGATTCTTTAGTTTTATCAGCTTTTATTCTATTATCCTTTTTTGATTATTCACCTTTTTCTTCTTTCTCATTCTTTCTCAAATTCTTAGTATCATCATTAGTTTTATCCTTTTCAGTATCTTATGCTTTGTCTTCCTTATTTGTTTCTTCTTCTTTCTCTTTGTCAGCAGATTTGGTTCCCTGTTCATCGGTTGTATCTGTCATCTTTGTGTCAGCATCTTTTTGTGTATCTGATGCTTCCTTATTTTCATCATTACCCGTATCCATGGGTATGTTCTCATCATTTTTAGGTGCTTGCTCCTGACTTGAGCTTATATGAATAGCATCAATCAATATATCAATTTTTGTATTTACCTTTGCATTGTTAGTAGAGATACCCTGTTCCTCGGTTTTTCTTTTGTCAACTATGACATCTTCATCTCTTTTCAAATATTTTGTAGGGTCTTTTCCAGTTATGTCATTTATGACATTGTCCAACCATGATTCATCATGTATGTCATCAATTATGTTACCTTTTATTGTTAACTCTCATTTGGTAACTTCTTCATCTTCTAAACTGATGTGAATTAGATTTTCTGGTATTTGATTTTCCTTAGTTGTGTCAAGCCATGTTTCATCTATAATATCAACCTATTTCTGGTCGGTTATTTGAACTTCTTCACTGTCTAACTTAACTGGTGAGTTATCTCTCTGAGTGAAATTTTCTTTCTCATAACTACTCTCCTTAGCAGGATTGAGTATCTTGCTCCATTTATCACAAGTTTCTTGTTCCAGCTCTATAAGCTTCCCTTCAAGAAACTTGTAAGCTCTCATTTTGGGTGAGAATGCTTTCTCATATTTCTCTATGATTTATTTTATTTCTTCCTTTGTTGATTCCAAAGGTATAAGAGTAACAAGTACTCTTTCTCTTATGTATTTCTCCTCATGGAGTGCAAATGTGTACCTAGTAGATAATCTAATTAACAACTCTTGTGGTACATCATGTGTAGTGAATTGAAGTGGGACATAGTAGTGTCTGCACATTTTAGGTATAATTTCATCTTCAATTCTATTCTGTTCTACAGAATCCCATTTCAACCATTTCTTAATCTTAGGATGTGCAATAGATGAGGCTTCTGAAATGAACTTACATATTTCATCAATGTTTTTAGGAGTTGATGTTTCCTTTGCTTGTTCAATTGTAGTATCAGGCTCATCTATAACTGAGTCCTCTATATCCTCCTTTGTCTGAACAAATTTCCTCCTTTTGGTAGGTTTCCCAACTAGTTATTTTCCCTTTGATGTGGTCGGTTTCCTCTTATACACCTTTCCTCTTACCATGGGAGAAGGAGTTGCATCCTTTACTGTCTGACTCCTCGTTCTTGACTTCTTAGGTGGAGGAGGAGGTGGTGAATCAGAATGTTCTTCCTTTGATTCATTCTTTTCTACTATATCACCAATGGGTAACTGGTCCCTGGTGATTTCCTCCTTACCCTCTTGTTCCTCTTCACCTTCCTTTTCTTCTTCACCTTTAGAAGATACATTCAATTTCTTCACCATTCTGCTTGACTATTTTACAGCTTTCTTGATAACAAGATTTGTTTTAATCTTTTGTTTGGCCTCTTCATAGGTGCCAAATCTTTGTTGCTTGTTGTCCACTGGTTCATTCAGTAATGCCTTTATGCATTTAGTAGCTTCCTCTATTTGTATTTCATATTCTAAGTGTGCCAACCAAGATTTCCTTGGTTCTATTGGTTTGATGTATGTGGAATTAGTATCCACCATGAAATAGATATCATCTTTATGTTGCTCTATCAAACTCTCAGGAATCCTAGTCCTAGCTTGGATCTTTTCTTTAAAATTCTTGAAGTACTCATCCATTAACATATCAAAATCAGTGCCTAATGACTCAATGTGCTCACATATCTGTATGGTTATTGGCCTCATCAAATCCCATACAACTTTACCTATTGAAGGAAATTCTTCTTGAAAGTAGAAGAATATGCACATTAGTAAGGATCCAAACTTATAGGTGTTTGATTTTGAAGATCTGATGGTGTTCATGTTCTTTGCTAGTTGATGCAATAGGATTTCTTCTAAATCCATTTCCTTTCCCTGTTTAATAATCTTATATGTTGTTCTCATAGTAGTGACTACTACACTGTTCATTCGGTTGGCTTGGAAGATTTTATGACCAACAACACATGCTCCAAACTTCAGCTCTACTTTGGTAATGGTGCTCACCTTGAGATCTCTCTTATCAGATTTAGCTCCTGTTTGTTCTTCCACATCTTTCAGTGATGGGTGCTTGTGTGCCTTTGGCTTGTTAGTTATGGGATATCCAGTCACCACATGAATAACATCTTTGGTTATTCTCTTGGGTTGATCAAGCCACATTTTCTGGTTATGTACTCTGCTGAGTACCAACTTTATCCACTCTATTTAGAAAACCCTAGGAAAATGTTGGCAATGTGTTAACCCTTTCACTTCTAAATGTTTGTGTTCCTCCTTTAGGTTTTCAGCCTCATCACACGGTGCTATGTAGGCCATTTCTAGGTCTAGATCTCCCAATTCTGAGATCTTGCAATGTATGAAAGCCCTTACATCATCTATCAATAAAACCCTAGGCGGGATTTTGAAGAATGCTCTAGAATCGTCAGGTTGAGAAGCTATTTTTGGGTGTATCTTATACTTAGGCTCTTCACAAGTTTTATTGCTAATAAGGTTCATGGTTTTCTTCTTTTCCTCTGCTATCTTCACAGTCCTTGAAGTAGAAGCCATTTTTCCAAATTTTAAAACCTTGGAAAGCTAATATAGTGCTGTCGGTGATGGAAGTACTTAATATTTCTCTAATTGAGTGAATGTGAATGCTTTCTGTCGAATTGATTCCTGCTGGGTCGCTCTCCAAATTGCTTTGAAATTGCTCTTCTCTGCTCAAAAATTGCGGGTGCAAAATGAGCCTGTCTCCCTCATTTTTAGAACCTTCCAGTGCCCTAAGTTATCATTAATGCCCAACAACTCCATTGGTGTTTGAATACTGAGTTCATTGGTTTAGGTAATAATGAAATTGTCAGTGTTGGTGGTGAGGTATCTAGCAGCTTCGGTGTCTTCACCGATGATCGTTGGTATGAAGGCGATGATAGCATTCTCGTTGGCTCAAAGATTCATCGATGCTCTTTGGTTTACACATTACTTGTGTGATCCCCGATGCATTTCGGTAAGTATGTTAATCTTTATGACTGTGTTCACCAATGCATTTCGGTTTCCTTTAACTGATGATATTATTTTTCAACAGTTTAACAAATAACAATATATTGCATCTTTTATTCATGCTAATAATACAATATGAACTATGTGTAATGGAACTGATGCATAATATAAATTGTCATAATGCAATTCCCTGCTTGTGCAATTTAGTTGGAAATAGTGATGTCACTGGATCCATTGGATGGGGTGTCACCATTTTCATTGCTTGTTTCAGCACCTTCAGTATTTGTGGCCTTTCTCCACATTTTATTCCTCATTCTCTTGATGTCATCAATGGTATTTCCATTGGGATATGTACTTGTGTTTGTCAGTCAGTCTTTGCAATCTTTTATCACATGTCCAACCTTATGACAATGCAAACATGTCATACCTAGATTTTTCCAACCTCTTGACCTTCTGGTCCAGTTTCTCATACAGTTGGCAGCAATATGACCATACCTTCCACATGCTATGCAGTTTACCCATGTGTTATAGTCCCAAACATATGAAGTACCAAATCTAGTCAGTTTGTATCTATTATCAGTTTCTTTTGGTGTCCAAGCCTTGTTGTTCTTTTTCCAGCACTCCTCATGTGTATGACCATTCATCTTGCAGGTAGGACAGTACTTGTCCATGTAGGTTTTCCTTTTTGGATTTGTCATTTTGGATCTGAATTGATGTGCCTTGTGTCCCTTCTTTTGACATTTATAACAATTACCAATGAAAGTAGATTGTGCTTGAGGAATACCTTTCATTTTTCTTTTGCAAATGTTTGAGGTGTGACCGGGTTTTCCACAGTGATTGCATGATAGCTTCTTTGATCTTGGTGTTATGAAATCATTCCTTTGATCTAGTTGATTAGAAGATTCACCATTCTTGTTGTACCCTAATCCTATGTAGTTGTTGACTCTTCTCTATCCATCAAGAAAATCATCCATCCTTTTGTTTCTATCTTCATCTTTCTTGATCAATTCATTGTGTTGATTTTGGACTTTGATTTCATGCTTCAATTTTTCATTCTCTTCTCTTAGCTCACCAATAGATTGTATTCTTTCAATGAGTTCTATATTTATTCTATTTTCCTCTTGACACATAAGAATAATCTGATTGGTAATCTCATGGTGATACTCAGTAAGTCTTTGAATGTCTAATTCTTTCTCTTGCCTTCTCTGTTATTTTCCTCCTATCAACAATGGCTAGTTTTCTTTCATTTTCAACTTTTCTTGCATCATTCATGACATCAATCATTTTCACCATTTGAGTCTCTTGACCAATTTGTAGCATTCTCAATTGCTTAGTCAGATGTTGATTCACCTCTTGTAGACTTGTGATCTTTTCATTTGATTGGTTTGATGCTTTACTTGATGTTGATTCTACTGAATCAAAGTAATCTTTTAATTCTGATTCTTTGTAGTCCTTCTCATTCAGCCTAGTTTCCATAATCTTTCTTTCATCAAGAAGTTTTCTCAAGTTGATTCTCGCCTCTTTATACTGCTCATAGTTTATCTGCATCTAACATTTCTCATTCTCAATAGTCTTATCTAGCTTATAATTTTCCATTGCTATGATCTTTTCTCTTAATTCTTTAAACTTTTAAAAAAAGAGACTTAGCTCTAATACCAATTGTTGGAATTATATTGCGAATGTAGTACTGAGAGGGGTAGGGTGAATCAATAACTCTAAAAATTTTCTTGGTTAGCCCATTAACCCTTAGTCATCAGTTTGTAAATTATCTTATCTAACTATTCATCTTTCTTTATGCATATGCAATCATAACATAATTTCTTTAATATGTAACCATACAAGAAACATTCATGAAAATAGATAACACATAACACAAGATATGGTAACATAGAAAACTCCTGTTAGGAAGGAAAAAATGTGGTGGGGATTGTTACCCACAAGACTTCACTATCTGCAGATAAGAAGGAGTCGGTAAAGGCTTACAATTGGTCACTTTTGATGACCTACCCTGTTAGGAGTATTACAATGGAGACCTGTTAAGATCTACTTCGTTTGAAGCTTTAGCAACACTGTTAAGTGTGCACTCTGTTAAGAGATTTGTAAAGAACTATTAAGTCCACCTTCTACAAAAGGATTTTAGATGTGATGAACTTGTTAGGATGCAACTACATAAGTCTTTGATCTAATGATGTATGCAATCTCTAATTGCTGATAACAGATCCAATAAATCTTCCTATGTATGAGTAATCATCTTTACATGATTGAATAATAACTTTCTCTGCACGTCGATAGCCTCTGTGTGTTCTTGATAACTAGATATAATCTGTTTCTGAACTATGCATGAATTCTGCCTTCTGCTCCTTAAATGCTCTTCGTGGCTATCAACAATGATGAATCTGTAATTCATAATTGATTGAACATCTATTTATACTAAATTTTAGCTCTATTCTTGATTCATGCTTCACAAGTTAACTCTAGATCCAAGGTTTACAACTTGACCTTGATCTTTAGTTATATATGTTTTAGATCCATTAGGATGCTTTAAAAAATTTAAATTATGATTGCTTGACCCTCAAGTAATGATTTAAAACAAATTAAAACTCTATAAATAGAATTAAAATTCTTTATCTGACGTGTAAAAGTTAGATCCACTATTTGTGGGTTTAGTTACCGACGGTCAATTCTGATGCTCAGTATGCTCTGTTAGTTTGTCATTTTCTTTCATTTTTGGTCTGTTGGGTATCTGTCCCGTCGGTATCCCTTTTAGACTGTTCGTCAATTTCTAGTTTCATCGGGTCCCTTCACAGTTCTGCTCTGTCAGTTTTGTTCTCAAAACTGTATCATCGGTGGTGATCTTTGTGTTATGTCATTGACCCATTGGTGATGTCCTGTTTACTTCATGAGTACAACACTTGTTAGTGTTCGTTGGGAAATTCCATACTTAGCACTTTTTACCTCGTTGGGTATCCTCTCTTCTGTGCATTGGTTAGCTACATACTCTATTTGTCGGGTAGCTATACCGATGGTCTCTGTCAATATTTTTCACTAAGTGTACTAATTGCAAAACTTAATGTCATTACATACACTCTATTAACTCATAAATTTTAGGGTTTAAGAAGCAATCTTAATATACTTTACGAATTTGGCAATCATATCTAGATCAACGATCAGGATCAAAATCTTATGCCGCTTAGGCATTCCAATTTTCTGATTGGCTCCATGCCACACATAGGATAATATAATTAAATGCATAATTAACTCCTTTGAAATCATTAAATTCATGTAAAAGTTGGCCCAAAATGGTTTACCTACAAGTTTGTGTCATTCCTGACATGTATGTCAAAACTATCTTGCTTGGCACTTAAGTCTTTTGCGCTCAGCATGAACATGATAAAATTTTGCTTGACTGTCGAGTCACTCAACAACCATAAATTTGCTTGGCAATAAATATGCTGGATAGCTTGGCCTATACTAGATAGCTCGGCCGCAGTGATGACCAGCTAACCTGCCTTGATAAATGACCAAGTGTGGGACACTAATGATCAACATTTCAACAAAGATTTTTCGAAGATTTCTAAAGTGTGTCATCGATAATCTTGAGTGAATAGTGCAAATTTTGATATTTGTTGAGGTACTCTGTTTATCATCTTTGAAGCCCCATTTTTAGAAATCATGGCCACAAGTTCTTCCACACCAGCTAAGAGTATGGAGAAGGAGTTGAGAAAAGTTCAATTGGTAAGGAGAGACACCTGTGCACCTCCTAATTTCAGGGCAGTTCCTGAAACCACCATCCAGGGTGATCTGACCGGAGCCCTATCATCGATTCCACCCAACTTACTTATGATTCATGATGTTAGGTCATGTTATGTGTGCAAAGTTAGCAAAATTGGAGATCATGAGTTAAGGGAATCCTACAAAAAATTGTGTGTAGATGGAGCCCTAAAAGATGAGTATAAACATCTAGCTGAGAGAGGGTTAACTCATGCCCTATATTTCCTGATGAACTTCAAAATGGAATGGATCAAGATTGTCCTTAGTCATGTACACGACATGAACATATTGCTGGATAATGGACCAATTAGGATTACAAAGGAAATCATCCAAAGGGTAACTAGCTATCCAACTATCAATGGGAAGAGAACCATGAGATGTCAAAGTAAGGAAAATATAGAGGAATACACCGGAGCTGTCTGGAATAAAAGAGGAATGAAAATCTCAACAATCAAGGATTTGGAGCTTGATTTTGCAGTTAGGGTTATTTCTCACAAGTTTTATTAGTCAAGCCGACTGGACAGTGTCTTATGTATAGCAGTTGACCAAGATTGGAAGATTGTGAATAAGGACCATACATATGACCTTTCCAAGCTTCAATTAACACAGCTGGCCGAGAACCTTTCTTCAATCCGAAAGGCAAAGAACTCTATATGTAAGTTTGGTTCTCTTCTAGTTTGCATATTTTTCTATGTATAGACTACATTTCCTACTTTTGGAGATATTGTATGGAAGACAAACCAACCAATTACACAATATATCAATGTATTAATTGAGCAATTAGGTGGTAACTTTAATAATATAATGGGAACATACTTTGTGGAATTCAAGAAAAAGATGAGACTGAGAAGCAGAGTTCCCAGATCACTAGTTGAGAAACACTATGAGGATATTTGTTTCCTAGTGGATATAGATTTTACCTATGTTCAGGCGGTACTGCTGAGGGTATCATGGCTAAGGCCATTACCTTATGAAGTAAATGTTGATGATACATCTGCAGCTATAACAGCTCTACTGGCAGAGGAGATTGATGGATCAGCCAAACATTTTGGAAATTACAAGGAAGATAAGTCCAAAATCTCCATGAATTTGAAGCCTGGAACTATGTGGAGGAAAAGGAAAAATATTGTAAAAGACTTGAATAAAATGGTTGGAATAGAGAGTGATGAATAAATAGAGGATGCACCTTTGGGTTTATCAACAGTTAATGGAGAGGATATGTCTAGTGAAGAAGAGGAGAGTGAACCTGAAGAAGAAATCACTGTGAAAGATAAAGGAAAGCACCCAGTAGTTGCCAAGGCAACTAAACCTAGCCAATCCTAATCTAAGGCTACCCCTCCTATTGCTAACTGGCCTAGGAAAAGGGCATCAACTATTTCATCTCTTTCCAAGACAACTAAGGTATATACAAAGAAGAATGCTAGAGAGAGTAGTTCAGGGAAAAGAAAACAAGTTGAAACAAAGGTTGTGCCGAGATAACTTGAGAAAAGACCAAGGAGGAAACTAATCTTGGAGCACAAAGATGATGAGGAGAAGATAGATACAGATGAACCCAACAACATACCTACAACATCACATAAACCACTGACCAATATTGATGAGGTATGCAAGAACATAAGAAGTACTATTGGATTATCAGAATTTAAGTTTATCAAGTATGAGAAGAAAAGGATAGAAAACAAGCATAAGATTTAGGAAGCACTATTAGAAATGATGGGTACATTCAAGATGACACATGTAGAGATAAGAGGCCTTGTTCCCATAAAAATTTATGATATTTTATCACAAAAGTGGCAATATGCATTGATGACTGAAAGACGGATAAGGGAAGGGACATTAGCTAAGGCCATTCCTAGATTAACCAAGAAACAGATGGCCAAATTTATTGAACAATATCAAAGGAATTTTATTCCCAAACAAAGAGCTTATGCAATTCTAAAAAATGAAGTTGAAGGTGTTGTTCAATAGAGCACCAAAATTTGGAAGGAGACTTTTGGGCTATTGACTAAGAAGGAAGATAAGAAAGATGATGTCACCTCAGAGTAGAAGGAAATGGAAGAAGAGATTACTAATGATCAAGTAGAGACTAAAATGGAACTAGAAGAGAAAACATCCAAAGTAAAAACTATAGATCTGACAATGGATAGTCCCGTTGACACTACACTTGGAGATAACAACAATGTGGATGCTGAGGATCAGAATGAGCCGACAGACATAGGTATGCAATTGCCTATTCATACAACTGATCCTGAGACATAGAAAGAAGGAGAAAAGGAGGTAAAAAATAATAACCCACCTATTTTAGAGGTTGTGAAAACATTCTTAGTCAGTGGAGATAAGATGGAAGAAATTTCAAACAAGCCTAAAAAGTAAGAGGCTATACAAGTGTTGGTGGATCTACCACACTTTGTATCATCTACTCATATTGGACCTAAAATTGGGAGTATACTTGATCAGAAGGTAATCTTGACTCAGTTACAAACTACAATTGCAGTTAATACTAACAAAGGAAAGGATATTGAAGAACCTGAGATGAGTATCATCTCACCTAAGCTCAAGAAGAAGAAGCTAAAAAAGAAGAAGTCACTGAGCTTAAATGTCACATTAGATTAATTTATTGTGATTCCTAAATGGGATCTAGAGAACTTGTCATATGATATAAAGGATATTTTTGTTAAAGCATTTGACATGGAAGATGAAAATAAGCAAGCACCAATTCTGGAATAGTTAGTTCACATTGTGCAGAAAGTGAATGATGAAAACAATAAGGCCAATGAAAATTTGTTGCAATGGTCCGAGAGAAAATTTGAGAACAAAGTCTTGGAGAAGATATCAAAAGATATTGCTACCAAATAGGTTGAAATTTCTTCTCTTGTTTACATTCTTAAGGAAGTTGTAAATAATGTTTATTCTTTGTACAAAAGGTTAAGTGATATTAAATTATTTACAAAGGATAATCAACAGCTTATTGAGAAGTTGCAATTAGATTTAAAGTCAACAGCGAGCTCATTGAGCATGGATGCTAGTTCTAGATCCATACATTTTGATAGGTTGACACATTCAAAAAGGAGGTTAGCCAAGATTATGGCTGAAGATGGCCAAATAAGGGCCAAATTGATAACGATTCAGACTAACCTGATACCTCATCTAGAGGTTATTCAGAAGGAACTTGCAGCTACACATTAATTAGTCAAGATAGATCCTCATCTCTCTATTGCGGATAGTTTGGTAAGTCTAGCTGCCGAGCTAGAAATTAAGTTATAGGTTATGAAGTTTGTTAAGGATAGCTAGGATACAACATTTGCATTGATATTACAGCTTCATAAGCCATTTTTGAATAAATATAAATTAACCCCTACAGCTATCAGTGTTAAAAACAAGGGGAGAACAGATAAGGAAACATACAAAGATGGGCAACAACAGGCATAATATTTTTTTGTCATGTACACTATGTAAATATTCTATGAAGTCCAGAGTATAATATTAAGGGGATTATGTTGTGTACTTAGGCAAATTTTGTGGATATAAAGAAATGATAAGTGTTTTTGCCACTAATATCAAAGGGGAAGATTGTTGATCTCTAAGTTTTGTTAATCATTAGTGTCCCACACTTAGTCATTTATCTAGGTAGGTTAGTGGGTCATCACTGTGACTGAGCTATCTAGTATAGTCTGAGCAGTAGTTATTGTGGAGTAGATAGTAGTTGCTTCATTACACAGAAGCCGAGTGAAATTGATTAGTCCATGTTGAGTGCCAAAGTCTTCATGTGTCGAGCAAGACAGTATTGTCATACATGTTAGGAATGGTACAAACTTGAAGGTAAACTATTTTGGGCCGACTTATTTGGGTATTTAATGTTTTTAACGAAGTTAATTATGCATTAAATCATTTGATCCAATATGTGGCATAGATCCAATTAGAAAATTGGAATGCCCAAGTGGCATAAGTATTTGATCTTGATCATTGATCTAGATCTTAATGCCAGATCTATAAGGTATATAAGATTGCTTCTTACCCTAATTTTGTAAGGTGTGTGTGCATACAAGAGATATATGCGAAGGGTTATTTTGAGTTAAGAAGCATAGATCTAACAGAGGAATAGAGTAGTGAGCAACAGAGTAAAGTTATATCAGGTTATTAAATCAGAGAAGGCATTGAAAAGAGGAGATCTTTTATCAGCATTTGAGTGCATATCAAAGGATCAGACCTTGAGACATTCTAACAAGTGTATCAGGTGAAATCTCTTAACAGAGTGGTTCTAGCAGACCTTTCTAAATCTCTTAGCTGAGTGCTTACTTTATTGTAAGTTTAAATCCCTTTGCAAGGTAGATTTTAATGATATGTAGCAACCGAGCAGACCTTTAATCAAGTAGATTAAAAGTTGTGATCAAATTTTGTAGCCCTAATAGGCACACTTTATTGCTGCAGTAGTGAAGATTTTTGTGGGTGTCATCCCCACCCCAGTTTTACCTTATTGGGTTTCTGGGTTACCAAATTATGTGTCTTGAGTTACTTATTTTATGTTATGGATGCTAATAGTTGATAGCTCAATTATATTTATGGTATGGTTGTGAATCAGTTTGTTTTAAGTGTTAAAAGTTATAAGATCTGATTCACCCCCCCTCTCAGTATCTTGCTTTCTCATCTTGTATTTCCAATAGGAAATGGGGCACATGGTGGCATTGGATCTAATATTTTCTAAATCAAGGATGGGATTTGTATCAAGAAATAGATTATCTTGGATTTTAGCTGTGGATATCCCTTAGAATTTTTTTTCATGGAATATGTCATTTGATGTAGATGGTGTAGATTGATCTTGTGAAGCTTTAGGGGATGAAGGAACAATGGGAAATATGGAAGCTTCTTGAGAATAAATTTCTTAATGGGAGGTGGGTGTGTCATCCATTTTATTATTTTGGAATTAGCCACTGCTAGACACGGGCAAGCAATTTTTATCATGCTCATCAATATTTTTTGTGTATAAATTAGTTCTCAAAGAAAACTCTTCAAAGCTTTAGATTGGGATTTTTGATGCTTGGATGATCTTGTTTGTGTTACCATTTTGATATTGGCATGTTGTAATTTATTTTTTGACTGAACCTATGGTATAATAGGTTTCTCATTGATTGTTCTTGATTGATTTCCAAAAGATGACATGTTTGTAATTTCACTTGCATTTGTTTGGGAAACCCTTGGTGGTAGATTTGAGGAAATAAGAGGATGTTCATTGAAATGTGATGTCACCCATGATAAATTTATTTTTGTAATTGTATATGACCCATGTATTGATTGACTTGCTTGCACAATTGACACAAGGGGTTGTGTGATTTCTTGAGGGATACTTGTTTGCATTGAAAGGAAAATTGGCTCAAAATATGGTGGTGGTCCTAGCTGAATTATTCCATGATATAGTTGAAAGGTTTGATTTGGGACATGGTTAAATGAATTTTTATTGAACAAAGATTTATTTGGGATTTGGTTGGATAGATATTGATTTGGGATTTTATTGAAAACAATGGATGTCAAATTTGATTGAAACTCATGTCTATTGTTTAAAATTGCTTCATGTTTAATTGTGAGATAATATTTGGTATGTTTGATTTTGAGATGAGAGATTTTATGTCAATTTGTGCTAGGTTTTCTTTCGGACATCAAAGTAGTGTGGACATTTCAGTTATATCCTTTTCCATCTTTTTCACTTGTTTTCGAAGATCTCTAGTTCTCCAGTTAATTTTTCCTCAAGTGATGGAGAAATAGGGATGATATTTTTTTTAACATGAGAAGATTGATTAAAATTTGTGACATGTATGAGTTGGATCGATGTGAATGATTATTTTATTTCAATGACATAGTCCCATGAGAGTAGGAAGGTTGATGTTGGGGCAATTCTCTTTCACCTGAAGGGTCACCTTCTCTATGATACCAATAATGACAAGTCATCATGTTTATTTTGGGCTTTGATCAAGGGCCAATTCTTTGTGATGAAATTGGGCTAATGATTTTTTTTTTCTTGTAGTAGCTTAGAATATTGTTTCAACCATGACCTATTCTATGTTTTTGGATTTTCAAATTTTATGAACCTAAAGAAATGACAACTATGACTAAGAAATGAAGGATAAATGCAACTTAAAGGTGCTAAAATCCAACCTATGTTTTTGGGATTTTGGGAAATTTTGAGAATATAACTTAAAGATGCAAAACATGAAATCTATTGACAAAGGAAATTAAGGATGACATATGCAACCCTACATTTTTTTTTTTTTTTTGAGACTTTAAAAACCTTAGGAATAAAATTCTAAAGGTATAACCCTAGTGAGTGTAAGTGATTTCAAGACCTTAAATTAACAAATGAAAAAATAAAGGAAAAAGGACAAGGTAAATCCCATCATTGAAAATTGGGGTATTGACTTAATGATAGTGGTGACAAAAGGACAAAGTTGTGACAAGGTCAAGAATCCCTATTCAACAACATAAAGTATATCCCTAAAACTTGGATTTTAGGATTTTGAAAAGTCTAATTAGGACCTAAGTGCAATATGAGGATGCAATAGACTAAAATGCCATGATACAGAAAATATGATGAGGATAATGCAATGATAAATAAAATATGGGGAGGACTATGAAAGGATAAGACAAATATGACTTAAGATCTAATGCAATGATAAGGAAATGAACGAATTAGGATCTAATGCAAAAATGAGGATTGATGCAAAGGATTTAACCTAAGGAGAAAACCAATCATGCAAGATTGAAACAAGATTCCAATGCTCTTGGTAGTTTTGAATCTCCATGTGTTGAAAGGTTTGATTTGACAATTTTTGAAATGTTTGGTCAATGTCTAAAGGTTTGAGTGAAATGGTGTTTGGGTAATGCAATTTTTTTAAAACTCACACAAGACACATCGAATAGAATGAATATTTTTTTAACTTGAACACATAATGATAACCTAGGATGGAAATGATACTACTTGTTGATTCTCCACTTGGATTTCTCCATATACCTAAACAAAGAAGACAGTTAGAGATCCAAGTGTAACATGATGCCCCTTATACAACACAAGAATCACTTGAATCTATTACCCCAATATTCTAGAAACCTTGAGGATTTTATGTCTCAACAATGAATTTTACGTGTGGGGCAACTTAGTCTGTGTTCAACCTTCCACTCTAGAAAGTATATAAGATTTTTGGAATTTTAAAACATTGGTTCATAATAAGGGCATCTAATTTGGGGGATGTAATGGTAAAATCCCTCGAGAGGTCTCCTATCCCTTAAAAAAAGGTTTTTATGTATCTCAAAGATACTAGAGATGAATTCACGCAGTGCAAGATAGGAGAATCCCCAAAGGAGATGTCCAAGACCCCAGCTAAACAACCACATAATGGATTCGTAATAGGAAACCAAGATATGAAAATAATCTAAATTTTATTCACAAATCAACAACTGATTACATGCAATGTGTCGAGCTATAAGGCCTTCCTGGTTAAGGCTAAATTACAAAGCAAATAACAATTATGCAAGATCCCTCAAGATCCAACTCAACCCTAACCCTAGCTAGCTAGATCTATAAAAAAAGGTCACAACAATTTGATAGAAACCTTCAGGAAGATCTAAACTTGTGTACATAGGCATCCAAGCAATCTCCTTGTTTTTGAGCCTCAACCCTAGCTCTGCAACAAGTTCACAACTTGAAGATGATCCTCTACTACACCTACTTACAATTTCTCCCTAAAATCTACCCCAAATCCCTTTTAAATACAAGCACGGCCTAAAGTCAGCTTATTGCAAATGAACACTTACATCAATTACATATTCAAGCCACAAGTTGGCCTGCAAATAAACATTAAATGACCTTGTCGGCAATTCCAACGCACTAAATGCACATAGTATAAAGATCCAAGACCCAAATAGGTCCACACACATCCCTATGATCAATCCATGTCACGATCACATGCTACATTCATTAATTCGGCCTCCTATATCCAAAGAGCACAAGTCGGCAAGCCACACTGTTGAGCATCAGCAAAAAACTGACGAGCACTAGAAGATGTAAAGCTCCTTGGCCAACACATGCAGAGAAAGATTGAAGCCGAGCACCAAAATGTGATGGCCCTTTAATGACCAAGTTATTCAACCAACACTATACCTAATAGTAACCAAGTGACACCACTCCAACCGAGAAACATTGATCCAACTAAGATCAAAACATACCAACATGCAGGATTTCCATCTACCCCAAGATGATCCTAAATCAGACACCCTAGGTGTGAAAATATGTTCTTAAAGCCTAGAATAAAATATTATGGGATTCAATACTTAAATCCCAAACTATTTATTTACATACATGTCCTCCAAGTCTTCAACACTCTTACTTTGGATCCAATTCTGCTTCCTTTGCCTCCTCAATTCTTTCCTTGACACTTCACAGTTCTATTCCTCATACTGATCTCTAATCTGTTCATAATACTTCAAATCAAACCGGCTCCCAAATCTCAAGTTCCTCCTACTGAGTGCTTCATTCGGAAAAGGCATCAGTGAAAACTTCCTGCCATCCTTCTCAACAGAAAATACATTCTTGACACAATCATGCACAACCATACAATCATAATGCCAAGGTCTACCAAGTAATATGTAACTGTATCATCTTAAAATGGAAGAAATTCTATTTTAAGAACATTTAGCCTTCATTAAGGGATGTTTTTGACCTCCATCATATCATCCTCCCATTTCTACATCATCCTCTGCTTCTGTGTCTGTTTAGGACCCTAATTGGGCCTCTCCGAGCACCTTCTACCCCACCTGGCATATTTTCCAGGGGTTCTAGCCCCCTGGGTCAAGGTCAACCTCGACCTTGACCTAGGTCAAGTTTGACCTAGGTCAAGTTTGACCTCAATCCTGACCTGGGTTAGGGTTGACCTCAACCATGACCAAGGTCCCCCTTTCAAATCTGGAAGCCTGTCGGCTGCCGGGGGTCATCCAAAATTCAATTTTCCCACTTTCAGGTCAGCTGTTTCGAGTTCTGAAGCATTGATTCCTAAATTATATTTAATATAGGTCCTCTTATAGGGGAATGGGTATAATTGGAATTTAATTCTCCTATGTCAGCCTCCTTAGAAGATTGTGCCCTATTTTCATATAAAAGGAAGCCTTTCTCTCTCATTTTCTCTAAGTCTTCCAAGTGCAAAAAGCTCTAATCAAGATTTTGTCAAGAAGAAAAAGGTTCAAGCATCCATTGTTCTACATATCTCCAAGATTTCAAGGTGTTCAAGTCTTCCTCTCAAGCATTCAATTTCTCCATTGAAGATCAAGGATTCAAGCTTTCAAGCCTTTGAAGGGATTAGGTACAAATATTCAAGATTCATCATTCAAACCCTAGATCTAGCCATCATGGTGGTGTGATCTTCCTTCAAGATACTTTGTGCATCCTCAAGACACTTTCATCATCTCCTCAAGGTGGATTTCAAGCATAAAACATGGAGTTTTATGGTTTCTAAAGTCCATGCTTTCATACTTACATATTTGCTCACATTTGAATCATAATTGCATATCTACTGAATATCATAGCTTCATTGTTAGATTCAATTCTACTACTTGCTAGCATTCTATACTTTATTGATTTCAAGGTTAATTCCTAAATTGGGGTTTGACTAAGGCAAACCCCTCCCCTACAACAAACAAACCTCTTTTTCTTGTAGGTATAGGTTCAGGACTGTAGATTTGGACACAAATCTAGATACCCTTTTCGGCTTTCTGTCGGGCTCCGTGAACAGATTCTCTGTTGGACCTGTGCAGGTCAAGGTTGACATTATTGGGTCAGGGTTGACATTTGTGGGTCAAGGTTTACCTTTTTCATAAGATGACATTAGATCAGGAAAATATTTCTGGGTTTTGTTCGTCTCTACGTTTCGGTTCCAGATCATACTTCAGTTTTTCCAGAAATAGTCTAAAGACCTCATAAAATAGCATTATTTGATCTACAATTTTGTAAGGTTGGTTCTTCTTCATATCATTTTCAATTACTATAATTAAACATATTCATTTAATCAATTAACAGAATTTAAGATCCCCTTCTTTTTTCTCTTTCTGAATAGTTGATTCATTTGTGTATTAACCCTTCTTTTGGGTTGATCAACTTGGATCTTCCATTTGTGCATTTGAGGATAGAAAAGAAGCATCCTATCTTCTCCCTAATCACAATTACAATATACAATCAATCAAATTTAATTAAGTGTAAGGTAGGGTTAAGGAATTCAACAAACTTTAATCAAATCAAACAACGATTAACAAATAATCTGATACCCCCTTTTCCTTCCATTACATTTTGGTGAACCCGCGATAGACAACTCCTTCTCTTTGGTGTTAGATTTACATCTTAGATTAAAATTTTAATTTATAAATACAAAAACACTTCTTGCATTTTCATTATGAAATTATTTTGGTGTATGGCTATTTTTCTCATTATGCTTCTTTTAGCATCTCTTTATAGAACCTGTGATGTCTATGAGAGTGTCATCCACTTTATCATGTTTTTTAATCTTCATGTTTCACTTGTGTATGCTATTTTAAGATTGACCAATACTAGTTTCCCTACTTTCAAAACTTTAATTAAGGATTTGTGTAGTGGACTTATTTCTCTTTTAGATTATGTGAAGAATTTGGTAGATGATACTCCATTACCTAATCTTCCTAATCTTCCTAATCCTAATCTTAACCTTCCTAATCCAATTATTTCTAATAATCCCACACTTATTCTTCCATCTTCCATCCCTAGTTCTTCTCATACCTTTGTTAAGGCTCAAACTATGGTAGAAGATGAGGATGTGCAATAATTTCTAGATTTACCTTCTCCTTCTTATCCTATCCATGGTGATAATAAAGGGAAATCCAAAGAAACTTCTCCTAAAACCATTGTTCCACCTTACACAAAATTCTCTCATGAGCATCATAATCAATCATCTCCAATAGATGCTATGCAAGATAGGTATACTATTGGATACGCTATGGTAGATAAAAATGGTTATAAGGGTTTAGGGCTTGGTGTTAATGAACATGACATTAAAAACCTGATTAATGTATCTCCTAAATATGATATGCATGGTATAGGTTATTCATCTTCTCAATTTCATGTGGCTGATATTAACTATCATCCTCCTCTTGATATTCTTCTTCCAACACCTACCTTAGATCATCCTGATA
>MU226082.1:365095-383496 GCA_018584345.1 Thuja plicata
TTTACTTTTATGTTTGCTAAATCCTTGGAAGGTAATGCACACAAGTTGCTAAATCCTGAAGAGACACGCATTTTTACTTTTATGTTTGCTAAATCCTTGGAAGGTAATGCACATAAGTTGCTAAATCATGAAGAGATATGCATCCTTTTTATTTTTACGATATGCTAAATCCTCAAAAGGTAATGCACATAAGTTTCTAAATCCTGAATGGACACACATTTTATATTCTATAGTGATACAAGAATGTAGATCTATGGATATTTTTAAAAAGCCATCAGAAGACGCATTTACAATTACAAGCATAGTTTATGGGTGAACCTGTTAGGGGCTCTTCCTCCTTGGTGATTCATATTAAGGTGAGCATCTTACTAGGCAAGGTAATCACTTTCTCTTTTCTCTCTTTCGCTTTCATGCTAGTAGGATTAGATCATGAAGCTATGTTATCTATGGTGTTGTTCTTGTCTTACTTATGTAGTAATGTATTTTTTCTATGATTAATTTCTCTTTACTTCCATATCTTTATGTATGTATGTTGAGTTATAATCCTTGGTTTGGGGGCTCATATCCCTGACTTAGTGATATTCTACCTCGTTGCAATCCACCAGGATCTTTTTCCTCTAACTCTACCGTGAGCACGTTTGGATTTCGTACTCCCGCTAAAGTGAGGGCTTAATGTATAATCTTAAAATGGAAGCACTTCCATGTTAAGAAATTTTATCCCTCCTTAAGGGATGTTTTTGACCTCCATCATATCATCCTCCCATTTCTGCATCATCCTCTACTTCTGTGCCTGTTTAGGACCCTGATTGGGTCTCTTTGGGCACCTTCTACCCCACCTGGCATATTTTCTAGGGGTTCTGGCCCCCTAGTTCAAGGTATACCTCGACCTTGACCTAGGTTAGGTTCGACCTCGACCCTAACCAAGGTCCCCCTTTCAAATCTGGAAGCCTGTCGGCTGCTGGGGGTCATCCAAAATTCACTTTTCCCGCTTTCGGGTCGGCTGTTTCAGGTTCTAAAGCGTTGATTCCTAAATTATATTTAATATAGGTCCTCTTCTAGGGGCATGGGTATAAATAGAATCTAATTCTCCTATGTTAGCCTCCTTAGAATATTGTGCCCTATTTTCATATAAAAGGAAGCCTTTCTCTCTCATTTTCTCTAAGTCTTCCAAGTGCAAAAAGCTCTAATCAAGATTTTGTCAAGAAGAAAAAGGTTCAAGTATCCATTATTCTACATATCTCCAAGATTTCAAGGTGTTCAATTATTCCCCTTAAGCATTCAAGTTCTCCATTGAAGATCAAATATTCAAGCTTTCAAGCCTTTGAAGGGATTAGGTACAAATATTCAAGATTCATCATTCAAACCCTAGATCTAACCATCATGGTGGTGTGATCTTCCTTCAAGATCCTTTGTGCATCCTCAAGACACTTTCATCATCTCCTCAAGGTGGATTCCAAGCATAAAATCATGGAGGTTTATGGTTTCTAAAGTCCATGCTTTCATACTTACATATTTTCTCACATTTGAATCATAATTGCATATCTATTGAATATCATAGCTTCATTGTTAGATTCAATTCTACTACTTGCTAGCATTCTATACTTTATTGATTTCAAGGTTAATTCCTAAATCAGGGTTTGATTAAGTAAAACCCCTCCCCCACAACAAACAAACATCTTTCTCTTACAGGTACAGGTTTGGGATTGTAGATTTGGACACAGATCTGGATACCCTTTTTGGCTTTCTGTCGGGCTTCGTGAATAGATTCTTTGTTGGACCTGTGTAGGTCAAGGTCAACATTATTGGGTTAGGGTTGACATTTGTGGGTCAAGATCAACCTTTTTCATAAGACGACATCATATCGGGAAAATATTTCTGGGTTTTGTTCGTCTCTACGTTTTGGTTCCAGATCATACTTTAGTTTTTCCAGAAATAGTCTACAGACCTCATAAAATAGCATTATTTGATCTATAATTTTGTAAGGTTGGTTCTTCTTCCTATCCTTTTCAATTACTATAATTAAACATATTAATTTAATCAATTAACAGAATTTAAGATCCCCTTCTTTGTTCTCTTTCTGAATAGTTGATTCATTTGTGCATTAACCCTTCTTTTGGGTTGATCAACTTGGATCTTCCATTTGTGCATTTGAGGATAGAAAAGGAGCATCCTATCTTCTCCCTAATCACAATTACAATATACAATCAATAAAATTCAATTAAGTGTAAGGTAGGGTTAAGGAATTCAACACACTTTAATCAAATCAAACAATAATTAAAAAATAATCTCCATACCCCTTTTCCTTCCATTATAGTAACAACTACTCATGTCCATAATATCTCACACCACTTGATCCTTATACTGGCCAATTTGAATGTCAATAAGACATTTCTCCCTCACTTCCAAAGCATGTACATCTCGCAACCAACCAATCCTATAAGGATAAGGATGTCTCACTCTCTTCAAACCAATTTTTTGAACCATCTCCTCAGCTACAAGGTTATCAGTACTACCACCATCCACAATCACATTTCAAATTTTACCAATAGGCTTACAATGAGTCCTGAATAAATTAATCCTTTGACTAGGTTCTAGTACTCTCTTACCAAATAGTACTCGCCGAGCCAACAAACTATCTACTCCTTGTTCACGTTCATTCAGAAAATCTTCAGTCTCATTCACCACAATAGTTCTTCGGTCACTAGTCTTATGGGAACATTCATAAGCTCTATGTCCTTCTTCACCATAATGAAAACAAGTATCCTTAAAATCAACCTTACCTGTTCTCTTCCTTGGCTCAACAAGTTTTGGTTCATCTTCAACTGTCGGCTTATCCTTGACCGAGTGATCCTGTTTCTCCTTCTCTATGGATCCACCTTGATGTCTTCTTTTAAAATTATCTTATACCTTTAGAGCATACTGATAATAATCCTCAATCAAATCAATCTTCAGTATACCAATATCATCCTAAATATTGAATCTCAAACCATTGACATACCGAGCTATCTTCTCCTTGGAAAGTTCTCTATGCCGAGGCTGAACAGTAAACTTATAGAACTCCTCGGTATAATCCTTCACAGAAAAATCCTTCTATTTTAGATTTAGCAACCTCTTAAAAAACTCAAGTTCATAGTCAACAGGTATGAACTTAGCCTTTAACTTAGTCACCATCAATCTCCATCTAGTGATCTTTAGTTCACCTTCTTCTTCTCTATCTCTCTACAATTCCTTCCACCAAAGAGAAGCATGTCCTTTCATCTTAGTTTGTGCCAACCTTACCCTAATTGGATCGCCAATATCCTCTAACTCAAAGTATTCTTCCAATTCACCAATTCAATCAATCCGGTCTTTAAGATTCAAAGTACCTGAGAAATTAAAAACATCCATCTTATGCTTCAACTTTAGCCGAGTGCTAGATCTATCTAAGAGACCAGCTCTATCATCCATAGATCTTTCTGCACGGTCAGTTCTATCCTCTCCACTAGATCCAACAACTTCAAAGTATTCATTAGCTTCTTCATAACCTGCCTCAATTCCCACATTCTGAGGTACACCATTCATAGCCCTTATGATCTCAATGATCATATCAATCTTCATCAAGTTCATTTGAGATCTGAAATCTACTTTAACCTTCTTTGTTACCCTTGATTCCACAACATCACAGAGATCTAGAATTTCCCTAGGGCCCAATCTTCTTGGAGGCATCTTCCAAGATCTTTGCAAACCCTTTGCAACAAATCACCAACTTTCCAACCCCAATGTCCTGGTGCAAACTGACTCACCTTCATCGATCTGTCCACACACTCAGTAACTTCAAGCTCTGATACTGCCTAATGTACTGCAAGGAAAGAGAATCCCCAAAGGATATGTCCAAGCCCCCATCTAAACAACCAAAAAATGGATTCACAACATGAAACCAAGACCTGAAAAAACTATAAATTTTATTCACAAATCAATAATTGATTACATGCAATGTGTCGGGTTGTAAGGCCTTCTCAATTATGGCCAAATTATAAAGCAAATAAAAATTTTGCAAGATAACTCAAGATCCAACTCAACCCTAACCCTAGCTAGCCAGATCTATAACAATATGTCACAACAATCTAATAGACCTCCAAGCAATCTCCTTGTTTCTAACTTGTGCACATACCCTAAACCTAACTTATGCACATAGGCCTCCAAGCAATCTCCTTGTTTCTAAGCCACAACCCTAGCTCTGAAATAAGTTCACAATTTTAGGATTCTCCTCTACTACACCTACTTAAAAATTCTACATCAACTCTACCCCATATCCTTTTTTAAATACAATCATGACCACAAGTCAACCTATTGCAAATAAACCCTTACGTCAATTACATATTCAAGCCACAAGTCAACCTACAAACAAACATTAAATGACCTAGTCAGCCATTCCAACCCACTAAATGCACATAGGATAAATACCAAGACCCAAATAGGTCCAAAAAAAACCCCATGATTGATCTACATCATGATCACATGCTACATCTATCAAGTCGGTCTCCCAGATTACATGAGCACAAGTCGGAAAGCCACACTGTCGAGCATCAGAAAAAAATGCCGAGCACCAAAAGATGCTGAGCTCCTCGGCCAACACATTCCAAGAAACACTGAAGCCAAGCACCATAATGTGTTTATTCCTTCATCATCTGAGCTCCTCAGCCAACACTACACCTAACAGTGACTGAGCAACACCACTCCAACCGATCAACACTGATCCAACTAAGATCAAAACATACCAATATGCAGGATTTCCATCTACTCCAGGATGCTCCTGCATCAAGAAATACCATGCACCACTTCTCATTAATTGGACTTTCATCATAATCACTTTTTATATAGCGATTCACATGATCTTGGATTTAGCCCATTACTGCTTGGGTCATTCTCTTGGTGGTGAGTACCTCTTTTCCCAACCAAAGTAAGACCTCTAATAAAAAGAAAAAGTAGGCATTGCTATCAATTTTGTCTTACACCCAAGGTCTCACAAATTGCAAGGGGAGAAGATACTTTGTGTAGTATTAGGTCCACCCTACAATGTACAAGTGAACCAAACACCTAAGACAAAGTTCATTAACCTTAAGAAATGAAATGTACTCTAAACTAATAAAAACAAACACATAAAGTTATGAAAGCACAATTTCTTTGTCATGCATCCTACAAAAAACTCGTTAGTAATTTGAACAAAAGATCTTCATCCCACAATTTCCAAGGTGTTGCAAAAATTTTTAGTAACATAGAAATCTCTATTCTGAAAGAAATAAAAAATCATGAAGAACATAAAAGAGATATTGAAACAAAACTTGACCACACCATCCCAACTACGTAAAAATTATCCCAAGTGAGCAACACTTATCACAAGTACACAGAAACAACATCCCAGTGCAAAGAAACCTACACAAAGTGTGCAAAAAGTGACTCAAGTATGCATCAGAAGTGTCCAAGTGCACATAAACATTCCTAAGCATGTAGAAACAATAGCATAATCCATGATTATTACCAAATTTGATTTAAAACTCCTAGAATTTTCATGAAATTGGATTAATTGAACCCCTATTTAGATCTATCAGAAATATTGTTGTTCATTTCTTCATCCTAGTTACAATACATGAAATATTGTTGTCTGTATCTCCTAGTTAAACTAGATGAGTTTTGATGGTAGATTGAATCCCCTACTTAATCTAAACTAAAATTTGTGTTCATTTTAGGCCCAAATGATAATGCATGATAATTATGATTTTTTTATGCCATTGATTAAATAGATTCAACATCAAAAATCATGTATCTAACATCAAATTGAAAATATCAAGTAAAATTATTTGTAATATATCTAATTACACAAAACCTAAGCCCAACTATGCAGGAGTTAAGTCTAAGTGCACAAAATATTTCCTAAGTGGGGATCAAAATTTTCTCAGTGTGCAAAAGTACTCCCAACTACAAAAAAGAAGATGCCAAGTGCACAAAGACTCAACTTGTAGTTGCAAATAAATCAAAACCCTAAAATATGATTATTTTTCAAGCTCATGTTCATGTTAGGTTCACCAGGATGTTGACTAGGAAATTGGGAATAAAAAAAATGATAAAAGGAAACCATAAAGCTCAAACATCATGCCAACATATTCTTAATCTAACCAATAAATCCATTAAAATAAATTATTAACATAAAATAGATCAATACAAATGTGAAAATTCTTCTTTGATGAAGCTTCATTGCTTTTCATTTGTTCTCTAACGTTTCTATGTTGCTCTTAAATGAATAAATGCACAAAATGATGAAAGAAAATGGACAAAATTATAGAAAGAATACTAGAATTTTATGGCTACAAGAATGTGGAATTTGAGTCCAATTTATAGATTTTTTCCACTCAAATTGACCATCAATATTAAGGATGAATTAACCATTAGGATTGCATTTAAGAACTCAAATTTGGAAAATGACAAGGTTTATGACAAATTGGTATGCATTTGGGAAATGAAAAGATTATGACAAACATATGACAAATGGAATTGGAATATAGAAATTAGAAACAAAATGCACAAATTAAGGGAAGGAATTGAGGGAAATGCATAAGGGAAGGTGTAATGAGAAAATAGGGGAATGGAAGCTAAATTAGTGGGTGGAAGCCAAAATTAAGGGATGGAATCCAAATTAGTTGGAAACTAGAAATGATGAAATTAAATAATTTAAAATTATAAATTCCGTATATTAGGGAAATTAGTCCATTAATTCATTTAAATTTAATAAATGAGTAGGATAATGGGAAAGGAAGGTAAATAAATAAAATTCATTTACCATGACATATGATTCAAGAATAAAGGGGAAATTAATGCTTTTTCTCTCTTATACGATTAATTAATTGACAAGGTCATGAAGTTGGACATGGTCAACAATCAAATTGATAAGACTTGATGCAATTAGAGGATAAATATTAATTATTAATTAAATAAGTTTCATTATTTAATCAATGAAGAATGACACAATGAACAATTAATGAAAAATCAAACGTGTGACATAGAGGAATAGTTAGGACAATTGAAAATTAATTTTTTGAACGTAACACCAAGATAACTAAACAATGGCATCGCAGGTGTTAACTAGTTTTTAGCATCTACCTCTAGTTATTAGATATCCTTATAAATATTAAGAGTTTTGCAGTTGATAGTAATGTACCTAAAATGGGGATATGTAATGAATTGATGCAATTAATTCTCTTAGGGGGAGTAGTGAAGGATGTGGTTTCTTAGTTGTTGGAAATCATTGAAGTGATGAGCTATCCCTAATAGGAGAAGTAATATTTATTAATGAATTACACAAAAGACAGTAAGAAGATTGATAGTTTGTGGAGAGATATATTGAAGATACAGTAGTTTGGCTAATAGTTTTTCAGAAATAATAGGTACTGAGAGGGGGGCAGTGAATCAGGACTAATAAAACTTTCAGACTTCTACTTAAACCTTTCAATAGAATAAAAATAAACTTCCACACTAATAAGCATATAACTGTAACTTTAAATTAAAAGAGAAATGCATAAAGTAACAACACATTCCCAGTCATAACACTCAGATTTTTATCATGGAAACCCTTGGTCAGAGGGAAAAACCATGGTGAGGATGAAACCCACAATCTTCTCACTGTAGTAGAAAATAGTGCACTGTTAGGAGCTTACAATATGTCACTTTCTAGGTGGCTCAACCTATTAGGAGTGACTTATACCTTGTTATAAGTATCTAAAGTCCTATTATAGACTACCTTGTTAAAGGATTTAATCCCACCATTACAATGTTCACCCTGTTAAGGGATTTACAATAAAAGTCTTGTGAGAGATTACCCTATTAAGGGATTTTACTTGTTGAAAGTATTAGGAATACAACAATAAAATTGACCTGTGAAATGCACTTATGAATGCTAATAAGATCCATTGATGCTCTATTCTTGTTTTGAAATCTATCCTCGATCTTCTTTGAAATTGGTTTTGCAATCGATGTCCAAAATCTTATCTTACAACCAACACTTCAACTTTATACTTCAACAACATCACTCCTCTCACAATAGAAACAAATATCATCTTATGTCCTTTCACCTTTGACTTTAAACCTAATTAGGGTTTCAGTTTACCTCCAAAATAACTTTTTCAACAATAAGTAACTCATCAAAACATTACAATCTCACTGCGTCGTCCATAACAATCTTCAAGTTGTTATCTCCAATGTAAAATAGTTCTACAATATTATTGGTTAGAATATACCTTGAATTCATAATAAGATCTATACACTACTACCAATAAATTGACTTATTCAACTCAGTAAGTAGTGTACTACATTTTTCCTTTTGTCTAGATTCATTGAATCTTGGACTATCATAATCGCTTTAGTTAATTGAACAAAACTATTCAATAACCTTTACTTTTACCTGTTCACTTGAACTAACCGGTTGGTGGTGTCTTCATTTATGCCTTTACCGATGTGACCTAAGTGGCGAGGTCAAAAATATTAGTTCACCTATTGTCTTTTTACCTTCCAATGTACCAATAATAAACTTGTCTTCCTTAACCGATTTTTCCTTCACATATTCTCATGTTTACCTATTCTTTTGTTTACTTGTTCTCCTATTTACCTCTTTTACTTAACTTCTCTTGATCTATTGGATATAGTGTATACTGGTTGGTATACCTTTCTTACCTATGTAATGGATTTTCATCAATTACAACCATACTCTTTAGGATCATCATCAATGTCATCTATCATCATTCTGATATCACCATTCTCCCCCTTTGGCATTGATGGTAAAAACTTGTTCAAAATTTTAGAATTCCAAAATCTATACTCTTTCTACTATATACTCCCCCTTTTGATCTACTTATACATTCCCCCTTTCCTGACAATAATGCCCAAAACTATGATAAAAAAATGTATATAAAAAGGTGTTAAAACCTTACAATTTGTCAAAGATAATCTTGAAATGTACCTTTACAGTGGCAAGCGAATGCTCCCGTGACCCTTTTAGTTTTGTCAAGAAAATTTGGTGATTGTTTAAGCCTAAAGCTAGATCTTTCATACTATCAATTGTACTCATATGTGGAGTACCTATAAACACTTCAAATTTCTTAAAATAGGCTTGGATAATATCCATTTGTGGAGTCAGAAATTCTTGTAATTATAGAAATGACATCCTTATTTTGTCATCCTCTACCTTAAGTTCCATCTCCTTATGAATAAATAATTTATCAAATTCTTGAATCAATGCTTTGCAACATTTTTTGGCGAACACCCCACTAGGGAAGAGAGAATATGGAGTGACAGCACCAGCAATAGAAGAAGGAGCAACAGTGACAGTTATAGTAAATGGATCAACAATGACAACAACATCACCAACAGTGACAGCAGCATCACCAACAGCCCCACAACCGGATCTGGCGATATGATCAAAAGGCAGATCTCTTTGATGTGTTTAAAAATATTTTTTGAGCTACGCTAGTTGTTCAACCTGCTAAGAATAAATATGCAAATAATGTAGGGTTTTCCAGAGTACCATTTGCAGAGAAAAATGTCTCAAGTAATCAAGCTAGATCTATCTTCCATGGCAAAGCTATTGTTCAACCGGTCAAGCCATTTTTTGTAAACCCTTGCTTTCATTTCTCAAACTGCAAGCATTATGAGGGTTCTCAAACCTATGAGACTCGGGAAACTTTGAAAAATATCACCGATGTTGGCCACCCACCTCCACCCTTGAGTAAATCAGGTAAAAATTTTGAAAATAATTTTGAGCAGGAAATGGGGAAACCTAAAATTCCAAATCCGAAAGCTTTACTAACTAGTAAACATGGATACCGACACAGGCCCAGGAAACTCCTCAGAGAGAAATAGCCTATTTTTGATATTTGTGAAGGCACCCCCCCTGTATCACCAAATCACAGTCATGATGAATCTACAAAGAGAAAGCACGATCAACTTCAAGGGCCTATGCCACTACCCTCTGTGGGTGATTTCCCTACTCGAGCCCACTTCACTCCAAATAAATCAAAGCAAGTCTAGCAAAAGAAAGATTCCCAAATCAACACCAACTTGGCTCCTAACTTGGATTCAATCATTCTTCCAGATAAGATGTTGTAGGAGAACATTGGTACACTTCGGCATTTGGATCTTATAGGTAAGCTTTCACCAAATCACCTATCGTTTACTGTAATTCAAGAATGGGCCTTATAGATGCTTGTGGGCTTAAAGGACATATTTTATGTAGACCCAATATCAAAAAATTTTATGCTCATCTTTTGCTCCAAAGAAGATAGAGATTTGATTCACAAGTATAAAAGTTGGTTTTGTAAAGGATCGGGCCTCTTTACTATGGTTTGGATCCCCAATTTTAAGCCCGATCCCAAACTTGCACGCTTCTTCCCCCACTGGGTTTCTTTCCCTCTATTACCACTTAAATACAGAGATCCAGATATTATTGAGCTCTTTGCAAATATTGTGGGTATCTTCATTAGGCATGACCTCATTCCATTTGAAGCCCCTCATCGAGAAGCTCAAGTTTGTATTTTAATTGATAGCCACAAAGCTTTTACTAATCAAATTGTTATCAAATCTAAATGGGGAGATCGGGTACAACAGATTTCATCCAACAACCAGAGACCATTCAAAAATTTCAAAGTAAACTTGGACACTTCACATCGAATTTTCAGAAGGACCATCCATCGGAGGTCAGAGTATGCTAGGATCATACCTCAGATCCTTTGGAATGTACTCATAACAGCTTGCAAGCAATTTCTTCTTCCCAAGGTAAATCCAAGCCACCAATACAAACTCAAGTATGCATTGACAATACTTCAATGCCTCAGGCATGGAACTTAGTAGAAAGATTATCTGCTCTACTACAACACTTCTTCTCGTTCTTATCCCTCTACTTGCAATGGAGAGATTCTAGGTCTTCTCTTTGCATTAAGGGTCTAGAGATAGATAGCATGTTGGCCCCTAGAAATATGCATGTTGACAACATTGTCCATCATTTAATGTTTCAAGAATCCCCCATTAATCTCCCTATTCACAATCAAGATAGGCATGGGGTAGCATTTCTGGGTGAAAAATTGGGAAAAATAACTTGTATGGAAACAGAACACAAACTTGATCAATTACAAGGTTCAGCTGAGGAAGAAGGAACACACATTTTAGAGCATGAACAACTAGATATATCTTAATATATAGATTTAAAGGATTCAACTGAGAAAGTAAGAGCACAAAGGGTAGCGACTGTAGAAGTGGATCTCAGTGAATTTCCAGATACAAAGGACCTTCCTCTATATTTTCCACAAGGCAACATTTTTGACAAAATGGACCCGTCAATTAAAACATTGGTATACTCCATGAGGGATCAGAAGTCAGAGGTGGAAGGGATAATTAACATCAGCTCTTAACATTCAATAGATGAAGTATGCTTCTACCCTACTTCCATTAATTGTGCCAATACAATGCTCCAAGAGTGGGACGAAGGTGAGGAAGATCAAATAGAGGATGATGATAAAAAGAATATGCCTATATTGGAGGGCATTCATGTACTACAAAAAATCCTCTCCATAGAGCAGATGCCATCACAAAATGCTCATCCCACCAAGACACCTAAGTCCAAAGGCAGAAAACCAAAAAGTGCAAAAACAAAGGAAGAAATAGTAGCTGGTATACAATCCACACTGGATGATAAGTTTGTCTCCATCAAAAGATTGACAAGGAGGATGAAAGGTCCTTCTTGTCAGAAATGAAGATCACTTCATGGAATGTCAAAGGCATTAATGCCTCTGACAAAATAAATAGAATCAAATCGATGATTGATTCTATTCATGTAGACATTGTCCTATTGCAAGAAACAAAAATTTCACAAGAAAACTTTACAAAATTAGTTGGCAAATGGGCTTCTTGGGTATCTATTCACCAAAAAGGGTTGGGAGCCTCTAGAGGATTAGCTATCTTATGGAACCTAAAAACCATCCAAGGGAGACTGATTGGGCAGGATTCTAACTGGCAACTTTTAAAGATGAACAATTTTGACTTCTCTTTTGTGTTGATTAATGTTTATGGGCCCACTTCCACACAAGATAAATAGAAGTTATGGGCACACTTAACGCAATTAATTCAGACCCACAGTGATCACAATGTATTTTTAGGAGGAGACTTCAATGCTATTCTCCGGATAGAGGAAAAATTTGGTGGAATATGCCCTCCTCTAAGAACAATACAAGATTTCTGCTCTTTGCTGAATGACAACAACTTAATGGATGTAATCCCAAAAAATGGAACCTTCACCTGGACAAATAAGAGAGCTAAATTTGAACAAATAGCTTCTAGATTGGACAAGTTTCTAATATCACAAGATTGGAAGCTTATTAATGTTCAATTCCAATTGGAAATCTTATCTCTTCCGGGTTCTGATCACTTTTCGATAGTGCTATCTATTGACAATACAGCTGCACTCAGGGGGCATAAACCTTCCTTCAAGTTTGAAAGAATGTGGCTTAGACACCCACACTTCATCCCTCTGCTAAAACAATAGTGGGTTAGCTCTCCATTTGTGGACGGTTCAAAAATGCACCAGTTTTCCATGAAACTCAAATACATCAAAGGCCACATCAAAAAATGGAATGAGCAAGTGTTCAAAAACATTTTTTAGCAAAAAGATATAGTAAAGCAAAATCTAGTAGACATATATGAGAAAACCATACAGCAAGGTATGGAAAATGGCACATACCTTAAGTAGAAAGAATTACAACAAGAATGGGAAGAGCTATGTAGCAGGGAGGAAGAATACTGGAGACAAAAATCCCATGAGCTATGGCTACAAGAAGGGGATAAGAATACAAAAAAATTTCATGCTTCAGCCAAGCAGAAGCAAGCAGCCAGCACAATTTTCACCATTTCAAAACACACAACGGGTAAGGTCTTGTAAAATGCCTAGGATATCCAACAAGAAGGGGTCAACTTCTACAAGAACCTCCTATCCCTGGACCATGACCCTTCTCCATCGCAAGAACAACTGGATGAAATACTGGAAGCCATTCCGATATTAATCACACAAAAAGATAATGACATCCTCATGGCCCCATTTACTATTCAGGAACTTAGACATGTAGTCTTCTCGCTGCCTCCAGACAAAGCTCCGGGCCCAGATGGTTACACTACACTATTCTTCCAAACATGCTAGGATATTATTGGCGGGGAATTGTTAGCAGCAGTAGAAGAATCAAGGAAAAATAAGGCTATGCTGAAATAATTTAATATTACGAACATTACTATCATTCCAAAGGTTAAAAATCCTAACACATTTGCAGATTTCCACCCCATATCACTGTGCAATACAACCTACAAGATCATAACCAAATCCATCTACTTAAGACTGAAACACCTCATCCCTTCAATTATCTCTCTAGAATAAGGAGGTTTTGTTCTAGGAAGGGAAACTATGGAAGGAGCTCTAATTTCCCATGAAGTCCTCCATTCAATTTTTGAAAACTAGTCCTCCAATTTTTTCATCAAACTGGACATGATGAAGGCCTATGATAGAGTATCTTGGAATTTTCTTTTTCAAGTTCTTCATCAGTTTGGGTTCTCGAGGCATTGGTGTAAATGGATATGGGCCTGTGTTGCAGGGGCTTGGTATTCTATCATGATAAATGGAACAGCAGCGAGATTTTTCTCCTCTACTCAAGGTGTTAGACAGGGTGACCCTCTATCTCCCATTTTGTTTATAATTATGGAAAAAGCATTGAGTAGAACAATCAAGAAACAACAATCATTGGGAATGTGGATCGGTGCTCAGATTGGAGAAACAGGCATTTCAGTTACACATTCACTATTTGCAGATGATACACTACTATTTGGCAAATCCCATGTCAAAGAAGCTAGGAAAATTAAATATGTCTTAGATCTCTATTCAGCTGCCGCAGGACAAAAAATGAATGTCCAGAAATCACAAATTTACTTGTTCAACACAAATCAGATCATATCAGATAGGATTGTCCAAATCCTATAGTTCTCGGTTGACATTTTGCCATCAACTTACCTAGGGATCCCCTTCTTTGTGGGAACAAATAAACCAGGATACTGGTCCTTGATCATCAAAAGAATAAAAAATAGAGTTCTTGCCTGGAAGACTAGGTGGCTATCTTTATCACGAAGAATCCTTCTTATCAAGTGTGTTCTTTTGACAATCCCCAATTACTACCTTGTTGTCCTTAAAGCGCCATCCACCATAATTCAAAAAATCCAAAAAATAATTAGAGAATTCTTATGGACTAGGAACATGAATAATGAAAAGAAGATCTTGCTTATTTCACTTCAGGATATGTCACAAGGACCATCTAGAGGAGGTGCAGGATTGCATGATTTACATAACAGGAATAGAGCATTTGGGGGGAAGCTTCTGTGGCAAATGTATACTAAACCAAATAGTAAATGGTGTCAAATCATGCAAAAGAAATACTTGGATAACCAAAATCCAACAAGAGTATTATCCCTGGCAGACCCACCCAATGGATCTACAATTTGGAATTTTATGATGTCAACCAGGGATTTGGTCTACAACTATGTTACATGGGAGGTTAATAGTGGATCAAATGTTAAATTCTGGAGAGACACCTGGAGTGGCCACCCTGCCTTGGTATCTCCAAAGATTCCACAAGATATTATAAACACTACAAAAGACAAATGGGGCATTTACCTCATCAACTATGTTTTGGCTGTTAAAAATTATTGAGGCAAAGTCATCTGGAGGGATCTGGAAGACCTAAACCTTTCAAGACAAGATGTTGAAACACTTAGGAACATAATGGCAGCTAGGGAGATCTACCTATCAGGCAAAGCAGACAAGTTGGTATGGGCCCCCCAAAAAAATGGAAAATATTATATTCAAGAGGGATATAGAATTCTTCAGAACTTAGAAAATGATAAGGTCCAGGAAAGAGCATACAATTTTTGCTGGAACCAAGCTGTTCTACCTAAGGCAGGGTGCTTTGTATGGCTAGCCTTAAGAAATAGGATTCTCACCAGTGACCGATTACAAAAATTCAAAATTGCACAAGCCTTTAAGTGTAAATTGTGTGATGCCCAGATTGAAATGGTGGACCATTTGCTCCTGCAATGTCCCTTTGCAAACGAATACTGGACTTTTGTTCTTAAAAAATTATGCTTCTACACCCCTCTGCCTAGTAAATTATGGGATTTATTCCAGTCTTGGCCCGATTTGCATAATGGCTCACTATTTGCAAATATCTGGAAGTGTGCACCAACACTTATTGTATGGTCGATCTGGTGGGAAAGAAATAAAAGGATTTTTTGAAATGAGTAGTCAAATTTAGAAATAGTTCTACAAGGATTAGAAAAATCAATATTAGATGTTGTAAATGCCAGCATTTTTAGATGTGGATACAATCCAGTACTGTCATCATGGGATAGTAGCATCATGAGAAATTGGGGGAACCTCAGTATACCAATGGGATGGGGTGCATCAAAAAAGGTACCAGGTCTAGTTGATAGATTGAATATCAAATGGCATCCCCCCGATCAACAAGTAATGAAAATAAATTTTGATGCAGCATCTCGTGGTAACCCAGGAATATCAGGTTTGGGTGCATGCATCAAGGATTTTCATGGCAATTTAGTAGCATGCATTTCCTCCCCATTACCGATAGGATCAAATAATATATCAGAAGCACAAGCAATGCTTGCAGGACTAATACTGGCAAAAAAATGTGGAATCACTGACATACATGGTGAAGGTGACTCTATGGTTATAATTAATGCCTGCATCAAAAGATCTACCCACAACTGGCAACTAGAATACGTCCTGAAGAAAATTTGGCAATTATTGGATACCTTCTCAAAAACATTCCTCTCCCATACATTATGGGAAGGAAATCGGGTTGCAGACTATCTAGCCAACTTTGGCTGTGAGGGTGTGGATATTACACTCATAATGCCAAGTGTAATCCCAGGAGATATGTGTGAATTAAACAGATTAGTGAAATTAGATCAATCGAGCATTGCACATAATGATGCATAAAATGAACATTCACATATCTGCAAAGTACACTGGTGACAGGATCGGTTTCAAGCATATAGATGATGTCATCAACACACACACATGAGGGTATGTGGTAATCAAGGTGAGAAAAGGTACACAGATGATGTAAAATAATTAATCCTCCATATGGGAATTGAATTCTAGAATGAACAGTGAGCTTTAATAGGTGATGGGTTGATCTCAAGGAGAAAAAGGAAGTACACCTAATTAATACAACTATGAAGCAAAGCTACGCATTTCAAAAAAGTAGTTCCCAAAATTTATTGTCACCATATCCATTGTGCGTGCTTGCCTTCAACCAGGGAAATCTAGAGTGAAAATATTATCAAATCAGAGTTAATTGCAATAAAGACTCACTCATTTATGTGCCTTAATGAAGCCATCAAAGCACTCCACATATCTTATTTAAACACTTCATGACATAATGTACAATGCAAGCATTAGAGTATGGATTGTATGGCAGAGGTATGTGTTACTTGCCGGTCTTGTGCTACCCATCATTCTAAACTATTGCCAAAAAATTATAGAATTTGGCTGTCATCCAACATAAATGAAGACGTGCTCCCAATGTGTATCAATGACCAAGAGATGGATGAAATATTTCTAGTGCACTCTGATGCCATTCGATGCGCATTCATATAGGTAATGGGTCATGAGAACTTTGACCCACAAACTAAACAATTTATGTTTCCCTCACAGCTAGTGTCTATTTTTCTGTCGAATGCAATGGACCTCCTTCAGTCCCCTCATTTATTAGAAATTTTGGCATTCAAAGTGGTTCATAATTAGTTTTGGGTCACCAACAAACTAAAGCATGCTATGCAAAATTATGACCTCTAGAATGGCCATGCGTTGATTGGGGATTTGTTTACCACACATCAAATTCTACACAACCACAGATTCTTAGTAGTGTTTAATGGAGCCAAGAGGGCAATAGAAATGCAGAATGCATAGATCATGAGAAATGCACTCCAAGATAATGGGCATGTCCTTGGCCTGCTATTAGAGGGGAAAACAATGGCTATGGTTCTTGTGTTGACAGACCTTCTGGGGTTACCAAATTTATCAGGGATGCCTAGGCACATCAATCCCCAGAGACCTCATGTAAGGTATGAAGAAACCCCAAGCTTCAATCTGTAGCGAAAAGATATTTCGGCCCTGGAGAATAGACCCAATTTACAAACTTCCCACCATTTGGATTGGGTGTCGGGTGCAGCATCCAAATGGGCATTGGGTGCTGCAACCAATTTGGGTCGAGAAGGAAGAAACCAGGAAGCACATGGAAGCGTGTGGGTTACCAAATCCCCAGAACCAGAACCAACTGGATGTTCTTTAGTTTGGGGACCACGATATACGACACCACACAAGCAGAAGAATATGGAGGATTACGGTTCGGATATGGCTGCAACAAAGGAAGGAGCAATGGCGTCGGTTGTGGAGTAGCCGCAACAATCGCATCACTCTATAAATGATGCTGCGATGCAAGAGTAAAGAAAGTAACTGCTGGTGAAGAACTTTTTTGCAAATATGTATAGTCGTTGATATAGCTCATACCTTGATCATGCCTGATTTTGAAGAGTGTTAAATTTTATGTTATAACGGGTTTGAGATGATATAAAATTTCATTTTGGGCTTCCTATGGGTCAGATACCATGGTTTGGGGTATCGGTGTTAGTGGTGCCCAACAATGACCAGAACCGATACTGACACTGACCAGAACCAACACTGACACTGACCAGAACCGACACCGACATTGACCAAAACTGACACCAATTGTAGACACCTAAAATTTACCAGGTGTATCTCAAATATTCCAAATTATAAATCTAAGCCAAATGCTTCAAAATATCATCAAATGGACATTAAATCAAGGCAAATCAAATGGACAAAATTCAAATCAATTTAAAAGATCAATTAAATCATGAAATCAATTAATTAAATTCAAGCCTAAAGGGATTAATCAAATTATGCAATTGATTTTTCAATTGTATAAATCAAATCAAAGGGAATCAAATCCAACCCAATCACCCTTCCATGGCTAATTTAATTAAAAGATGAAGTTATTTAATTCCTAATTTCTTTGAGACAACCAACAAAATTTCCCTCCATTTGAAGATGCCTCAAAGCTTTTGACTTAACCAAGCTTTGATCATGATCAACTCACTCTACTCCCTACCCTTGGGAAAATGATATAAATACAAGCAATTTCCTTTGTATTTGGATCCAAGATTTCAAGAGCCAAAGCATCCTTATTATAGGCATATTGATAGCAATATTGAGAGCATATTGAGGAGCATTTGAGAGATTTGAGAGAGTT
>MU226082.1:399322-438178 GCA_018584345.1 Thuja plicata
TTTGTAAGGCAGATTATCCTAATTGTTTGAGCTGTAAGGCAGTTCAGTGTATCTTGTTTATGTAACTTCTTTGCTTATTATTGACTCTGCAGCCCAAAGGATAGGCACTGGTTCAGGAATCTATTTGAATACCTATCTTTGTCACATGTGTTCTAAGTTTTCAACTACCAAATCAAATTTAAACACTCTGTTACTAAGAACATATAAGCTGAACTTTTAAAGGACCTCTGTCAGCAGGACATAGTCCATGTTATTGATTCCTTGAAGAGAGAATCATTTAGGTTTTCCCTCCTATCAAGAAAAGGAAGAAGGATTGAAATCCTTGTATCACTGGTTTCTTGTCATATTTAAGATTATGATTTGTATGGTTAAATCCTGTATATGATTATGCTTGATCATTTACAAGGTATTTTATAAGCTTTTTCATTAGAGATACATGACAAATCAGTGTCCACATCAACAAATATTGTGTTAACAAATATCTTGAAAGGTAAAACCTACCTGAGTATATGTGGAACTCAAAAATGAAGAAGGACCTTATCTAGTCCTTAGCAATTAGGCTTTTCTTGTCTTTGAATCAGAAGTAAAGGCACAGGATTCAAATAGACATTTCAAGCATTGTGATTCATACAAGAAAAATCCCTAACAGTATCAAAATAAAGAGTATAAGTTGAAGAGTATCAGATGAGTCAAGCATCACCCTTGTACATGAGAAAATTCAAAAATACAAAAACATGAGAAAAATAAAAAAAGCCAAAAACATTTGAAAAAGAAAAAAAGTGCCTTGGTGAAAACCTAGCAATAGGCACCTTGGTAGAAAAAAAAGCAAAAAAGAGAAATAATCCCAAGAGGTGAAAACCTGGACACAGGCGCCTTTTTTCCCTTAGGTGTTTCTTAGTTGCATTTGTACATATTGTGGTTTCCTCATCTCATTTGTCCATATCTCCTCATTGCATCCGTCATTCGTGCATTGCCCTCAGAGTCTCAGAGCTACATTTTTTCGCATGCTAGGTTCAGTTTCCCTAAGTATCACATTGGTCACATTTATCACTTGGGGGAAAACATCATAGATTTTGATACCAATCGGATTCAATAGTACAACATTTTGGTCACCCGTCAGATGCAAATTTTTTGGATTCAGAAGAGAGACATTTCGAACCTTTGATAACTATCATTGTTCAACCCAAACACAATTTGATCGCATAACATAATCCTTGAACATCATTTGACTTATTTTATCAGGATTAAATTTGACACACTTTAACTGATCAGATTGTTTGGAATTCTTATTTGAAAATCTTGATACATTTCACAAACACTTGGAGTTTTGGTGAGTTTTTCATTAACTTTTTGAGTCATGTCTTTTTAGCTAATCCATGATGTTTTGACTAGATTGGCAATGATAAGAGACATGATGTTTTCTTGAGCTTCTGAGTGACTATTTTGAGGAAGATTCTTTAACTCATGTGAATTAGTCTAAAGACATGGTCATCAAAGAACCATAGAGGACATTCATATAAGATGAAGGGTTAACCTTTGTTTGTTTACACAAAAGGATACCTTGGTTATTTCGATTTTCCATATCTTAATACCAACATCCACTTGCAACATTGAATCCATTTAAACCGGTATTCACACTCCCGTAGTTGGTCACCCAACTAGTGAGGAATGTACGTGGTTTCATAAGAAGGGGTTACCACATGTGAGAAAGTCATATTCATATTCTTATGGTTGCAGTGGCACCAATAAGGATTGTATCAATTCCTAGTTCCACAACGCTCTATGATGAAAATATATCTCAGTTTGCATTCCTTTCACAAACCTCAAGGACAATTAGTTGCATTGCATTTCATGTTAGATTAAGTTGCATTGCATGTTAGATTTAAGTTGCATTCATGTTAGATTAATTGCATGTTGCTCTTGCTTAGCTCTCCAATGCTTAAATTCTCAAAATGGCTTGTCTTTCTAGTATTTTTCCAAGTTCAAGGGTGTAGACAAAGGGTTGATAGCGTTTCATCAAATTTTATGGGTTTCATAGTAAGTCACAAAATGTGATTATCCTTTGCATTCATAATCATTAATCATTACTCATTATACATTTAGAAAAGAAAAAAGATTCATTATTCATTAGCCATTATCCATCTCATCATTTAGAACTGCATATCATAAAGTAAATTGCATACATTCAAAAATACAAAAAGATAGATGCATTTCATTTATCATAAGCACTAAGTATTTTCTTCATTGCATTGCATAATCCATACGTTGTTAAATCAACAAAACATATAGCGATAAAATTGCATCCACATCATTTGCATCCATTTATCTATGTCCTACTCCAAGACATTTTGCATCCATTGCACAATAGAAATAATTGCATCATAGAAACATATAGACATGCATCAAACGAAATCGCATAAACATCATCAAAGGAGAAATCAAAGATCATCATCAGATAAAAGTCCATCAAATGTCTAGAGCATAATCTGTACATCGAAGGTACATCAATGGTACATCAATAACAATGATACATCACTAGTACATCAAAGTCCAGATCTACAAATACATATGATACACAATCCTGGGTCCATATTTGTCTCATGACCCAGTAGGGGCACCTGATCCATCCAAACCTATGCCTGACCCACCTGTGCCATCAAAACCTCTATCATCTGCTCTTTCCTACATACCAGGAGGTGCCTGACTAGTGCTCGCACTGGTCGGTAGCTGAGCTAGAGTGGCCAAAAACTGCTGCAGCATAGTAGTGACCTGATCTAATCTGGCTGTCACTGTCATCATACCAGCCTATAACCTCTGCACATCATGCACTATCTAATCTATAACTGGATCCTGTGTTGCTGGAGGACCTTGTGGTGCCTGTGGAGCTAAAGGAACCTGTGGAATAACCGGTGTGGTGCTGACCTATGGATCAACCTGTGGTATCTGCCCAGGAACCTATATAGCATCCTGAACCTATCTATGCCTCCACCTAGCCCAATTAGCATCTACTCTCAAAGGATCCTAACCCTGAGGTCCCTATGCCACTACTACTCTCTACCTAGGCTATCTGAAGCCACCACCTCGGCCTCTCACATGGCCACCTCTCATCCGAGGGCCTGCTCTCTGAACCTGTGGCACTCTAGGAGGTCTCTGCACTTTGCACTGATGTGGTCTACCACCTTCATCACCATCATCTCCATCTCCATCATCCTCAGAAATCTCATCAACATCTGGGATAGGCTCTGTTGGATCTGTAAACCTCATAAACCGATGTCGCATAAACCACTCTCTATACTCCGCGGACATCCCTGCATCAGCAACCTGTGGTAATAAATCCCAAACTCCGAATCCTAGCTGATCTATCTGAAGACAGGCTGACTGGTAGTCAACCTATGCACCCCACATCAATCTCTCTGCTTGCACCCTGGCATATAAGGCCATACCCTATGGCATGTCCTGCATCCGACCAAACTGGCGTAATACTCTTCCAAAGAAAAATCTCTCAATCACCAAAGAGGACCGGCATATCATCCAATGAGGTGAAAACATGTATGGTAGCTCATCATCATCCTCTATCCACCTCTCGCATTGCAAGTATGGTCGCCATACCACCTGATCAATATCATCAATCGCGTGTCTCCAATAATCCACCTTTCCTAGACGATGCTAGACAATCATGCCATCATATAAAAATGCATATGGGTAACCCCAAGCCTGGATCTATGCTGACACTGGCCTCATGATAGGGATATGCTCCCATGTCCATAACTATAGTAACACTGCACCTACAGAAATCGCTGCACTGAACCGATAAACAATCTCGTGCAAATCATGATATAACTGTGCTAGCACATTGGAATCCCAATCCATCCTCCAAGGATGCGCAATCAAGTCTTCAATAATTTGGCCCCATTCGACCGCAAAACCACACCCTCGCCTATCTGGCAGAAATAACCCTCCTATCACAGCTCCTAATAATACTGGTAGGGAAGGGAATGAAGCAAACTGCGCCCAAGTGATACAATCATCTGCTATGGTGTTATCTCCAAACACCTGTCTACATACACTGCTGTCATAAATAGAATCATAATATACCCACTCTCCATGAGTTGAGATCCTCAAATGTCTATATACATCCTCTGGTGTAATCATCATCTCACCGAGAGGTAGATAGAAGGTGTTATGGTCAAAGTGCCAACGCTCTGCCATAGCTGTCAGTAAACCTCGGTTCAGCTGAAACTGAGGGAGATCTAATAGAAAACTAAGACTGCAAGTCTCAATGGTATGTCACTCTGGTGGCGTTAGCTCGTCTACTAAATCAAAGATCTGCATTGCAACTCCTCGCACCCGCAACTTGCGGTAATGCTCCTACATTTTAAAACAAAGTGCATCATGTTATTTTTTCTCTTGATGAACCATTCTAAGTCAATCACAACAAATTAAATCTATCTTTGCACTAACTTGAGCGTATCAACTTATTGCTCCTAACCTCTAAATTGTGAGACACAAGGATAATTTGTAATCATTTTTAATCATACCTGATTGACCTATCAAACATTCATCATTATGACTTTTCTATCATCCTAAACACTACGTGACATTCTGGATGAATGTTTTCTCACTTGGAACCTACTTAAGTCATCTGGATGATCAATCAAATTGAGTTCAATTTTCATCTTTCTGATAGGTGGCACTTAACTAAGTGTATGTGGATTTTAAAGCTAGGCAGCTTTTAAATCTTTGAAAGTGGGTCTATACCATGCGGAGGCGGTGCTTTACCTTTTAGCCAGCTTTTTATCAGCCTACGTAGCTTTTTGATCCTCATACGTGGCTTTTAAAAAATTGACTTTTTAGGCGGCATATACCCTATTTTTGGATGCATTTTAGCCCTAACTCCTACGTGGCTAAGGATTGTGCGTACGGGGCTCTTTGCAGCGTGGATGCGGCTTTTGGCATGCCTACATGGCACTTAATCTATCCTACGCGGCATTTGGCTAAAAATTATTCTAAAAAGTAGTAAAAGATGCAATAAATGCAATTTTTCAAAGAAATAAATGCATTAAGAAGGTTGGAACCACTCATCGGAGGCCCGTAATCAGGTGGTCTATGATATCGATGCACTCGCTCAAATCTATGCTCTCGAATCGGGACCACCATTGTTATCAGTCGTCAGAGGCTCAGAGCAAAATCTCAATAGTGAAAAGTGAAAATGAATAGTAATTTTTAGGTTTTTCAACCTATTTAAGCTATTTTAACCTCTTTTATGTGATTTTTGACCCACTCAACCCTAATTCACTTATTTTTCTCATTGGGGCATTTATTTGACATCTGTTCACATCATTTATCCGAAATGTTATCATCTTTGATCTATCTTATTCACTTTCTTCATCACAAATCTTTTACCTACGATCAAGATGATTCCATTTTTGAGGGGGCATCATCATATCATCAAACGGGGATTATGCATCAGTTTCATATCCAATCTGGGGCATTAAAATTTCAAACTTAATCAGCTGGGTTCCATATCGAGTTCCATATCAGATTTTCATATCGAGTTTCATATTGGATTTCATATCAGGGTTTCATATCAACATTTCATATCAGGGTTTCATATCGGCATTCCATATCAGGGTTTCATACCGGAGTTTCATATTAGGGTTTCATATCAGGTTTTCATATCAGCTCATCAGTATTAGCTCAATGATTAGGACAATCAAGCTTTCTTTGAATCAATGCGCTTCACACATCACTTCAAAGAGGGGCATTTGTAGACACCTAAAATTTACCAGGTGTATCTCAAATATTCCAAATTATAAATCTCAACCAAATGCTTCAAAATATCATCAAATGGACATTAAATCAAGGCAAATCAAATGGAAAAAATTCAAATCAATTTAAAAGATCAATTAAATCATGATATCAATTAATTAAATTCAGGCCTAAAGGGATTAATCAAATTATGCAATTGATTTTTCAATTGTATAAATCAAATCAAAGGGAATCAAATCCAACCCAATCACCCTTCCATGGCTAATTTAATTAAAAGATGGAGTTATTTAATTCCTAATTTCTTTGAGACAACCAACAAAATTTACCTCCATTTGAATATGCCTCAAAAATTTTGACTTAACCAAGCTTTGATCATGATCAACTCACTCTACCCCCTACCCTTGGGAAAATGCTATAAATACAAGCAATTTCCTTTGTATTTGGATCCAAGATTTCAAGAGCCGAAGAATCCTTATTATAGGCATATTGATAGCAATATTGAGAGCATATTGAGGAGCATTTGAGAGATTTTTTAGCATTTGCATTATCATTTAGTATCATGTTTAGGAGTATTTGCTAATTTTCTTTCATTATCTTGGAGCATTTCTAAGCATTTTAAGCATTCTAGCTAGATTTGAGCATTGAAATTCATATATATCTCATTCTAGGATTGTGCTTGAGAGAGATTAATCCTGAGAGCTCTTAAAAAATCTTGGATAGAGAACCATGAGATGATATAGATTTAGCTTCAATTGTTTAGATTAGTTTTGTATTATCTTCCATAGAATTGTTGTTTTTTATCTTAATTTCATGAAGGTGTATTTTCTTACACACACCAGTAATGGCCAGAACTGACATCGACAACAACAACAACTGTCACCAATGCTACAAAGAACTGACACCGATGGACTCACCGAGATAACTGATAAGTGATCTCAACTAGCAGGGTTACCCGATCGACAGTACTGATGACCTGAACCAGCCATACGGTTTTATATAACTAATGACTAGAAAGAATGACTAATGTAGAAGGGTGGTGATTTTGTTCTTGAATATAAATAATGTATTGTATTTGAGCAAGGATTCTTTGTTTTCTTGCTAGTTCTTTCCTAGATTATCTCTTGAATCAGCTTTTATTATTTAATATATATATTTAGTGGCTCGTCCACTTTTGCCTAAAAAAAAAAAGTTCCATCTCCTTATGTGTCAATACTTTCAATTTTGTAGTATGCTCCATCTGAACTATTCAATGGGTCCAATTGGTTGACAAGTGTAATAAACTCTATTTCTAGCTCTTCCTTCTTTGTCATAATCTTTGTAGTGAAGTTGTTCAAAATAGATATCTTATTGAATATTTTTCCAACTTCAAGTAGTGATTGCTTGAGTTATTTGACTAGTTCAAATAGTGAAACTTGCTCAAGTACAATCTTCTGTAGTAGTTTCTACATCATCTCCTTCTCCAATCTCTTCTCTACTCTTTTGATCATCACTTCTTCCATGTCATGATCTAGACTGGTAATTGCATCAACTAAGGTTTTGAGCTGATTAATCATAGATGCTTCTTCATCAATATCTATATTAAGTTATAGATTAGAAAGTATAGAAATGGTTTTCCTTAGTATTTTTTTTTGGTATTTCTTTTGCTTCATTTTTTTCTTCCTAGACTTCTTTGACAGGTTCTTTGAAATAATAACCATTCCTTAGGATTCAACTTATTAAAATCTTTCTTCAGAATTTCAAATTTTGGATCATCTTCTTCATCTTCTTCTTCATCTTTTTATTCTTCATCTTCTTCTATTCTCTTCATTTTCTTCTTCTCACTGGTATCCTCTATGTTATTTTGTGTGTCACTGGGGGTGTTATCCTTTGGTTTCTTGACTCCATCTTTATTGCTTTGTTCACCTGTACCAGTATTACTAGTTTCCTTGTTTGTCTCTATGTTCTAGTATTGATCTTGTTTTTGTTCATCTTTTTTTTCTTGAGTAGATTCTCCTTTCTCTGAAGTATCCTTTGTTTGTTCTTATGTATCCTTTGGTTTTTCAGTGGTCTCAGTTACCTGTTCTATTTATTTTCTCTTTTATGTCTCATCAACCTTGTTTGCTTCTATATCAATTATATCATCATTTATCTCAACTGGATTTATATCCAGTGGAGAATGAAGTGGAACATCTTCAACTTCATCTCCAACCATAGGAGAGTTGGGATTATCTATGATATCCATAATCACAACATCATCAGTTAAATCTTTTGTTATGTCTATATGAGTAACGATACTTGGAATAATTCCTAACACATCTCCTATTAACTCATTCAAAGTAAAAGTATCATATAATTAAGATGTACCTATTGTATCTATTACATGTGGTTGATCCATTTTGAATATTCTTTTCCATATTACCACTCTCTCATCTTCAACTTATTTCTCCTTCCCTGCTAGTAGCTTTGCGGTTCTATGTCCAACATTGAATCTTACCTTATATTTCGCAAGTGCCTCATCTAATTTCTTTACTGTAAAATGTTTCATTGTGTAGAGATGTGTCCTTTCTCTTATATCTTTTTCAGTCTCTAGGGAAGACTCCCATTTGAGATTAACTACATCATATAGTTCATCAAAAATGACTTTTGATTTGACTAGGTGTTCTAGTGAACTTGTGAAAATAGAATACAATAGCATTTTCAATAGTTTTCTTGTCTTCATCAGATAACTTAGAGAATTTAAAGTTACTGATATTACCTATCATTCCATTTTCATTTATTTCATTAGAAAATTATGTTGCACTCTTATGAATGTTGAACTTTTTTTTTCCAGACTCCCCATGTCAGTGATTTCCTTCTCAAAATCAATCTTCTCACTGTCTACTTCTGTCTTCTTATTTTTCTTGATAGGAGAGGCCTTTTCCCATCCTCTATTTTTCCTCTTTACATATGTCATTTTCTTGACATGTTGAGAAGCCTCAGGTTCCATAGGGTCATAATATTTAAATTCATCACTTTTCTCCATACCAGACTCATCTACCGATGGTAGTTCTGGGGTCTTACTCTAATTTTTGCTTACTTCCTTTTCCTCTTAGCATAAGCATCATGAATGCTCTTTTTTTTCTTGCTTGTAGAACTCCTACTTTCACCAGTAACAAATTTTTCTTCCAACTAACTTATGATCTTTTGCACTTTCCTCTCAATCCTTCACTTTTTGAGTTGCAAGGTGATTCTTTCATATGCCTCCTCAAAAGTACCACACCTCTTTGCTTCTTTGTTAAATGGTATCTTTAATAAATATTCAATGTTAAGGGTTAACAAATGTTCATTAATCTCATATATCATATCAGGTATCCATGAAATTTTGGTATCTACTGCTTGTATCTTACAAGTGCCAGTATCAACTAGAAAACATATTGTATATTTGTACAATGTGTGGAGGTATTCTATACCTCTTATGAATTGTGTCTTGAAAGTATTTAAAATATCCCCACATGAAATTTTTTAGATTATCACTTAGTTCATTTATGTATTCATTTATTTGGTATAAAGCTAGTCTATCTATCTTCCAAGTTACCACTCCTTTACCAGGAAAAACATTTTGCACATAGAAAACATACATACCAAAAGTGATCCAAACTTTAGTGATTGCTTCTCGTTTGTTTGAATCCTATTTAGTTTTTTTAAAAGTTGTGATCTCACCATCTCAGCTAGGTCATATCTCGTTCCTTCCTTCACTATCCGGTAAGCGGTGTGAATAACTCCACATGGCACGTTATTCAACTGACTAGATTGATAAACCTTGTAACCAACTATGATTGCTGTAAATAAAAATTATTTATCCTCAATATCATCTATAGTATTTTCTCTATGTTATTTATTGGAATTAGTGAGCTATGCTACCATCTTTTTAGTTATCTTCCTTAGGGTGTAGGGTTCCCCGTCCACTTAGAAACCTGTTATCAGATAAATCAACTCCTTAGTGATATTGATCGATTCCTCCATCCATATGAATTGGTTGTGAAAATGACTCAAGACATATCAAATCCATTCCTCTTTGAATATCTTAGGTAAGTCCAAAATACATTTCAAACCCTTCGTTTGAAGATGTTTGAACTCAACTTTAAGCTCATAATTGTTGCACATCGCTAAACACTCCTTTTGTATTTTCTCATTACCTAGCTGAATAATATTGTGGTGGATAAAACTTCTTACATCTTTGATCAATAGAACTCACGGTGGAATTAGGGATAGGGCACCAATTTTGTCAACTTCCACTACTTTCAATGGGTGTAAATTATTTTCCGATTCTACCTCCTTTGTTATCTCAATCAATGTAGGTGTAGCAAGATCAATGTAGGTGTAGAAACCCTTGACACCATAGTGATTCAATAGATTTTTTCTTGGTGAATTAACACTCCAAATCCTTTCTCAAATGATCACCGCTCTGCTAAATATCTTAGGTAGGGCTTTCAAATTCGTAGTTCAAATATCTATAGGTGATTAGTTAAACAATTCTAACAATCAACCGCAATATGAAATCTCACTCTGCTCATGTAAATTTTGTTTGAAATGCAAGGTGAATAATGAACATGTTTTCCTATAATTTATTTTCCCAAAAAGTTCACTAACAGTTAGTTGGTACTAAACATTAAATGTAGTTCCCTGATATCACTCTACCAATTACAACTTCCACCGATTAATTCCAAAACTAGCATTAATGCATAACTATTTTGTAAATGATAAAATCAGTGATACATAACAACTTATCTCTATGTAATTAATCAAAATTAACATCAATTCATCTTACTATGCAAATATATTTTATCAATCATCATTATAAGGGATCGATTAGATATAACAATGAAATTCAATCCCTAAGAAAAAATTACTTTCTTAGTTTGAGGATGAATCCCCTGAGCTAGAGGATGTAGGGTTACTTGTCGATGCATTAACATCTTCTTTATTTTCTTCCTTCTTCACCCATACCCTTTTCATGGCATTCCTCACTTCTTCAACATTAACAATGTTTTTACCTTTCTCATCTTCATTGCTTGGTGACCGGTTCCTCTATCTACAATCTCTTACAAGATGTCCAATCTTATGATAATAAAAAAATGTCATACCTATTTTTCTCTAGGGACCATCATTACCTCTAGGGTTCCTTAAACAAAGATTCATAGCCACGCATCCATAGTTTCCACAAATAGTACATGTAACATTAATGTTTCCTTCTCTTCTTAGAACACTCACCGGTTTGTTAGGTATCCTTGATCTGCAATGTTTCCCTTTGTCTAAATTTGTTGCATGTATAATAGTAGCCATTGAAATTCCTTTCAAATAATCTACTACTGGTCCTTGATCTGCACTTATAAGCTTGATAAACATACTTATTTCAATTTTAACAATAACCATCAAAATGAGTAGCTCTTGGAACATTCATCGGTTGGCATATACAAACATTAGTAGTGTGTCCAAGATTTCCACAATTGTAACAAGTAGGTTTAGTAGGTTTCTTACCTTGTAGACTTGTATACACCTTAGGAATCTTTGATTGTTGCTCAACTCAAGACTTGGATGATTCTCCTTTTTCAAAATTTTTATCATTAGTATATCCTAGACTAGAATCATCTCTAGGTCGCCTTTGAATCTTCAATTACTCATTGATCTTTTGCATTCTTTGTTTATATTTCTTAATTTTTTTATTTGTCTCTCTCTCAATCTTCAAGTCTTCTTTTAGTTGGTCATTATCCTTTCTCAGTGATTCATTTTTAGTATACATCCTTATAGCTTGACTTTCTTATTATCTTTTCATCTTGGATGCTTCATCAGTCAGGATCTTGTTCTTTTCCATCAAATCTGCTATTGTTGCCTCAGCTTCTTTAGAGTTAACACTTCCTTCAGATAATTAATCAATGTTGTCTAGACTTTCTCTTAGTTGTTTAGACAATTCTTTCCTTTTTTCTAATGAAGTCTTAAGCTTTTTCTTTAGCTCCTCAATCATCTAGTTGGCTACAACCAAATTTTTTTCATACCTATATCTTTCCATCTCCTCAGATCTACTCTCCAAGTTGTTAAACTTTTCCTCTAGAGAGTGTGAGCTTTGATACCAATTGTTGGAAATAATAGGTATTGAGAGGGGGGAGGTGAATCGGGACTAATAAAACTTTTAGAATTCTACTTAAACCTTTCAATAGTAGGAAAAGAAACTTCCACACTAATAAGCATATAAATGTAACTTTAAAGTAAAAGTGCAATGCATAAACTAACAAAACATTCACACTCATAACACTCAGATTTTTATCGTGGAAATCCTTGTTCAGAGGGAAAAACCATGGTGGGGATGATATCTAAAATATTCTCACTATAGTAGAAAATAGTACTCTATTAGCTTACAATATTTCACTTTCTAGGTGACTCACCCTATTAGGAGTGACTGATACCTTGCTAGAAGTATCTAGTCATATTACAGACTACCTTGTTAAAGGATTTAATCCCACTATTACAGTGTTCACCCTATTAAGGGATTTATAATAAAAGTATTATGAGAAACTGCCATGTTACAAGATTTTACTTGTTGAAACTATTAGGAATACACCAATAAAATTGACCCGTGAAATGCACTTCTGAATGCTAATCAGATCCTTTGATTCTCTTTTCTTGTTCTAAACTCTATCTTTAATCTTCTCTTAAATTGATTCTGAAATCGTAATCCAAAATCTTATTTTACAGCAAACACTTCAACTCTATACTTCACCAAAATCACCCCTCTCACAATAGTAGTATTTATCATCTTATATTCTTTCACCTTTGATTGTAAACGTAATTAGGATTCCTATTTCTCTCCAAAATAAATATTTCAACAATAACCAACTCAACGAAACATTACAATCTCACCACATTGTCCATAACAATCTTCAGGTTGTTATCTCCAATGTGAAATAGTTCTTCAATATCATTGGTTAGAATATGCCTTAAATTCATAATCAGATCTGTGCACATCTAACAAGAAATTGACTTATTCAACTTTGTAAGCAGTGTACTACATTTTTCCTTTTATTCAGATTCATTGAATCTTTCACTGTCATAACCACTTTCATCAATTTAACAAAATTGTGTAATAACCTTTACTTTTACATGTTCACTTGAATTGATTAGTTGGTGGTTTCTTCATTTATTCCTTTACCGGTGTGACCTAAATGATGCAGTCAAAAATTTGAGTTCACCTATTTTTGTTGTACCTTCCAATGTACAAATAGGAAACTTTTCTTCCTTGACCGATTTGTCCTTCACCTTTTCTCCTATTTACCTATTCTTCTATTTACCTGTTCTCCTGTTTACCTTTCTCACTTAGCTTCTCTTTACCTATGAGGCCTACCTAAGACAGTCCTTGTTTCACTACTTTATTTTGTTATGCTTTCAATGCTTTTCCATGCTTTTAGTGATATTATGCTTAGACATACTTTCACCTTTTGAGACTCTGATGTATTTGAGGATCTCTTGAATCCTATGTTATATATTTAGTACTTGATTATGTAATCAAGGTACACTTGAGATACTATATGTTTTGATTCAATTTCATTTTATGATGATGTCATATATTTGATTAATGTGTAGGTGTAATTATGATGAATTTGGTTTAGGAAACTGATGCTATGCTTACTTAAGTTTGAATTCAGAGATAGTTATATGCAATAAATTACTAATGTCGTATTATACTTTCATATCATGTTATTTGGGACCTATTCATGTGTGCAAGGATAGTTGACCATGGATCTAAATCGGGGACCCAATATTGGAACTGATGTGAAATTATGTGCATTCCAAGGTCTTGTTTATACAAAGAAACATGGACCTCATTGTATATGCATTTTATTCATAAATGTGGTTTTCATGTGTGTATTTCAATTAGTTAATGTTAATCTGAATAAGCCATGTCATTTATTTTAATTTAATGTGCCAATTTTGGCAAGTGTTGCAATTAATGTTGACATGGATAGTTATGTGAACCATGGTTAGGTGTAGGGTTAACCTAAGGTTACCTAAGTGTAGTACCCAAGCTTACCTAAGGTTAGAAGATTCTAGATGGTCAATTTGACTTAGAAATCCGTGGGTTCACTTCAGGTGTAGTTTAATAGGGTCTTTTAGGCTCCCAGAAGGTAATCGAGATTAATTTTAGCTACCCAACTTGGTACCCTAGGGTTTAAAGGTCATTTTCAGCCATAAATGAGCCTCTAAAATCATTTATTTCTCTCCTAAAGTCTCATTTTCAAACTTGAGCAAATTGTAGTTGTGTAACTTTTGTTAACCTCTTTTCTTCCCAAGTTGCATTTAACTCCACTCATGAAGAATGAAGGCAAGTAGGAAGAAAGGAATGGTTAAGGTCACCTCACCTTTGGGTTAGTCTTGGTCATGTTGGAGGTTTTCCTCTATAGGGAAGGTTTTAGGAGGAGTTGGGCGTTCACCCACTCTCTAACCTTAGAAATAGATTTGAGATTTGAAGGAGCTTTTGGAGAAGAAGGATAGGAAGGATAGCTCATCACTAATTTTCAACCCACCTTAGCTTTGGAATAAGGTTGGATATTTTTAGAGTAAAATTTATTTTTTTCATGTATTTTCTTGAGCTTGAAACTCCATAAATGGAGTCCTATGTAATTTTTAAGTTGTTTTTAGGTTGAGTTCTTGGTGTTTTATTTTGTTTTGATTTTATTTGTGATTTATTTTGAATGAGATTCTTCAAGGCACACTCAACCTTGGGAGGGCAGAGTAACCTTGAAGGGGGTGGTAGGAAATGACTCTGGTTTAGTGTAGAGTCTCCCATGTGTGGAGGGAAAGACATGGGGTTTCACAATACCCATGATGCCAAGTATGACCTGAGGGCTTTTGGGGGGCATAAGGAGGTATATTTTTTGACTGCATATTCTGAAGATGGTCATTCCAAGTCCATGTGTGGCTTGAGGTTTCTATTTGGATACTTGGCTTTCTCCTACTACGAGGTCTACCACTACCCTTATTTCCAGGAAGGCCTCTTGGAGACCTTGCTTTTGTTCTACCATGTGTTAAGAAGTTTTAAATGTGGGTTTTATATATATATATTTTTTATGTGAGATTGTGAGTTCCTGTTTGTATCCTATTCCACTTTGTATCCCCAAGCTTGGGGGTTGCCTTGAAAAGGCCTAAGTTGGGAGGTGAGCCTCCATGGTCAACCTTATCTTGTTACAAGTCTTTGATGGAAGTAAGAGTTTGAATATTTCCCTTATATGAAAAATGTAGACAATTGGAGAGCTATGGCATTGTAACCTTTGTAATTTTATGGATTTCAATATTTAATCATTGTAAAACAGACATTTAGGAGTATATGTAATCCCTTAGTGTTTTGAAATTTATCTTCCATTTGCAAAATGGAGACCTTATGAAAAGTTTAATCATATCTTATCATGGAATTTTGAAAAGAGATTTTTGAAAATCTGCTTGTGTATGTTTTTCTATCCTTGGATAAATCTTTGGTAGTTGTAAGGAAACATATCTATTCAATACCTCGATTGACCAAAGTTCTAAAATTATTGATGGTGTTAAATTGTTCAAAGGAAATAGTTAGATTTCATAAATTTTATGGCCAAAATAAATGATCATAAATTCAAAATGCTAAACTCTCTAATTAGGTGTGGTTGATTTCATTAGCATTGCAATTCCTACATAGACATTGAAGTCTTAAGTAGGCTAGATGAAATTCTTTTATTTTAAAACCAGAATCATTGCATTAATAGTGAATATTTTCATCTTAACTATATCTTATTTGGAGATTAGAGTGAAAATTGGGAAACATGAATTTATTTGGAAAATATTTATACTTAGAGTTTTTTTGAATTTTTACAAAAACAGATAAAAGTGCTTAAAATAAAAATTCCTACCATCAATGTTTAGAGGCTAAAATATAGATGCTTTACATAAAATAAAACTTGAAAAAAAAGGCTCCTATATAACTCCTATTTTGTCTCAAACAAATTTAGTTCACCAGTCAATTAATTTGTTTTGTTTTACTGTGTCTTTTGGTGTTTATATATATATATATATATATATATATATATATATATATATTATGCATTGTTGAACCACTTAATTTTAATAATTTTTAAATAAATAAAAAGAGATAGCACGGAGCGCTGTGATATATTTTTTAATGGGGGTTTTGGGGCGTGGTTGAAGCCACCCCCGCACCCCCATCTCCTTACGCATCGGTGGCAGGTAGCTAGGCTGGGCGGCGCCATCCCCCCCACACATTGGGAACCTAACCCACTGCGTTATCACTAAACCTTGCCTTGTATGTTTAGATGTCTCATGTCACTTGCCAGGCCCATAAATAGGGATGTGGTTAGAAATGTACTCCCGCATCTTGCATGGAGCTATGAATTAAGGTAGAGGATCACAGGGGAAATCAGAGTCCACCTCCTGAACCACCTCCTGATCCTAATGCAACACTACTTCTGGCCTTTCTAAATTTGGCAGGACTTATTCTAGATCGCATGCCTCCAGTGATTCAACAAAGAGAGAAACATAACTTGGAAGGACATGGGTCCTCCACTAGAGAGAGGATTAGGAGCCCACCTCCTAGGATTGGGGAGAATCATTTTGAGCAGGGAGTAGGGTCCATTGAAGAACTAAGAGTTATTCCTAGGATGGAGGTCCATAGATTTGATAGGGAACCAAATATTGGGAGTCAGATCACAGAGTTGATGAGGCTCAAACCACCTCCATTCTTAGGAGAGGCAGATGGGGCAAGTGTAGAGGCTTGGATTTTAAGCCTTGAGAGGTGTTTCAAGTTACGTACTATGGTAACAACCTTAGAGCACATTTTGTGATACTTATTTTTAGAGACCAAGCATCCACTTGGTGGAGGCATGAGGAGTCCAAGGGATGTGTAGACATTAATAGCCTTTCTTGGGAATCTTTCCTTTATCTTTTTAAAGCTTGGTATGTTTTAGAATAGTTCAAGAAACACTGTATTGATGAGTTCCATGATCTCCGGCAATGGGGACTTTTAGTAGCCCAATATGAGGGAAAGTTTCTTGATCTCCTACCTTATGTGAAATACATGGGGGACAAGAAGCTACAGGTAAACAGGTTTATCAAGGGATTAAATCCTATGATTACAGATAGGGTATGTATGGTACCTTTAGGAGACCTGTGGTTCATAGTGGACATGGCCTTAGTGGCCAAAGAGATAGTTGGAGGAGCACGGAATGCTATGGATAGGTCTCAGAACTATAATCCTGCACCTCAGACTACATGTAATCAAAGACCCTCCTAGAAGGGTAATCAGAGGAACTCCTCAGGAGCATTTAGGGCTCCACAATAGTAGCATCGACAATAGTCTTAGCAGGACCAGAGACCACAGGAACCATGCACACCCGCAATGTAGACTCAGCAGTCCTCTAGGGGTGGGTGCAATGGATCCTCTAGGGCTACAGGCTCACAGTACTCTAGGCCTTTAGGTGTTTAGGTTCAGTCACTTGGCCATGTTACACTTGTGGTGCCATGGGTCACTTAGCTAGATAATGTTCTTAGGGTGGTAGTCATTATGAAATAATGTCTGAAATGAATGTACAAGATAGGGGAAATTCCCACTGGGTATTTGCAGTGGTTGACCACTGCCTAGTGGAGCATCAGACCACCATCTTCAAGACCTCAGGTGGAGTTGGACGAACAATTGGCTATGGAGCCCATTAATATTATGACTCGATGAATCCTTGCACTTTGAGGTAGGGAGATAGACTAGGTTAGGGTCTAGTGATATTGCTATGATGAGGTTACAGTCCCTTGAGAGGACACAACATAGATGAGATCTTAGTACCCTCACCTCTTTGATGAACTTGAGGATTAGTTCATTCCTAGAGGGGGTGGATGTGAGGCCTACCTCAGACAGTCCTTATTTCACTCCTTTATTTTGTTATTCTTTTAGTGCTTTTCCATGCTTTTAGTGATATTGTGCTTAGACATACTTTAACCTTTTAAGACTCTTATGTATTTGAGGATCTATTTAATCTTGTGTTATATATTCAATACCTGATTATGTAATCAGGGTACACTTGAGATACTATATGTTTTGATTCAATTTTAGTTTATGATGATATCATATATGTGATTAATGTGTATGTGTAATTGTGATGAATTTGGTTTAGGAAACTGATGCTATGCTTACTTAAGTTTGAATTCAAATATAGTTATATACAATGAATTATTGATGTCATATTATGATTTCATATCATGTTATTTTGGACCTACTAATGTATGCAATGAGTGTGCAGAGATAGTTGACCATGGATCTAAATTGGGGACCCAGTATTGGAACCTATGTGAAATTCCATGCATTTTAAGGTCTTGTTTATACAAATAAATATGGACCTCATTGTATATGTGTTTTATTCATAAATGTAGTTTGCATGTGTGTATTGCAATTAGTTAATGTTAATGTGAATAAGCCATGTCATTTATTTTAATTTAATGTGCCAATTTTGGCAAGTTTTGCAATCAATGTTGACTTGCCTAGTTATGCAAACCATGGATAGGTGTAGGGTTAACCTAAGGTTACCTAAGTGTAGTACTCACACTTACTCAAGGTTAGAAGATTCTAGATGGTCAACTTGACTTAGAAATCTGTGGGTTAACTTCAGGTGTAGTTCAAGAAATTAGCAGTCTTTAGGCTCCTAGAAGGTAACTGGGGTCGGTTTTAGCTACCCAAATTGGTACCTTAGGGGTTAGGGGTTATTTTCATCTATAAATGAGCCTCTAAACTCATTTATTCCTCCCCCAAAGTCTCATTTTCAAACTTAAGCGAATTTGAGGAGTTGTGTAACTTTGGTTAACCTCTCTCTACTTCCCAAGTTGCATTTAACTCCACTCATGGAGAATGAAGGCAAGGAGGAAGAAAGAGATGGTTAGGATCACCTCACCTTTGGGTTAGTCTTGGTCATGATGGAGGTTTTCCTCTATAGGGAAGGTTTTAGGAGGAGTTGGGTGTTCACCCACTATCTACCCTTAGAGACAGATTTGAGATTTGAAGGAGCTTTTGGAGAAGAAGGATAGGAAGGATAACTCATCACCAATTTTTAGCCTACCTTAGCTTTGGAATAAGGTTAGATATTTTTAGTGTAAAATTTATTTTGTTCATGTATGTTCTTGAGCTTGAAAATCCATTAATGGAGTCCTATGTAATTTTTAAGTTATTTTCAAGTTGAGTTCTAGGTGTTTTATTTTGTTGTGATTTCATTTGTGAGTTATTTTAAATGGGATTATTCAAGGCACACTCACCCTTGGGAGGGAAGATTTGCCTTGAAGGGGGTGGTAGGAAATGACTTTGATTTAGTGTAGTCTCTCATGTGTGGAGGGAAATACATGGGGTTTCACTATACCCATGATGCCAAGTATTGCCTGAGGGCTTTTGGGGGCATAAGGAGGTATATTTTATGAATGCATCTTGTGAAGATGGCCATTCCAAGTCCATGTGTAGCTTGAGGTTTCTATTTGGATACTTGGTTTTCTCCTTCCCCCAGCACCACCTCAGTGTTACCACAGTTGTGGGATAGGCGGGGTAGCGGTCGTGTCGTGCCTGTGCCTCCCACACTTCTTCCTCCCCTCCCTCCCTCATGAGTGGTACCATCGCCTATGACCACCACTCCCACCTCCTTCCTCCCTCTCCATCTACCACCAACTCTGGTGTTTTTGTGGCCTCATCCCACCAAACATAGTAATAAAGATTTTAGGGCTTTGGGAGTTGAGTTTAAAACTTAGTAAATATATAAATTTTGATATAAATTTTTTAGGTTTATTGGGCTTATAAAATAATTAGATTTTAGGGTTAAGATTGTATGTTTGAAAAATCCAAATTTTTGGATTTAGGATAAGTATGATTTTTATTTATGTTTTTAGATTTCATTTGTTTAGGTTATGATGTTAGGGTTAGAAATTTGTAGAACTATTTTAACCTAAAGGTTACTATGTAAGTTAGAATTATGGTTTTAGGGTAATATGATAATCCTTAAAGGATTATAAATTTTCATTAGTATACAAGGAAATAGTTTTGGACCATCGGTCACAGTGTACACCGACAGACAGTTTACAGTATAACCCAAGGAAGAAAGTTCACAGTGTAAACCCAGCACAACAAATCATAGAGTAAACAAAGCATAGAATGTCTACAGAGTAAACTGAGCATAATGAATACAGAGACATCACCGAGCACAATCTACAAAGTATACAGAGCACCATTCTACCGAGAGACATTTTTATTCTTGAGTAAAGTTAATCTTATCTACACGTCAGCTAGAGCTCTTTAGTATTTAAAATAGCTTTATGCTTAGCTGGAAAACCAACTTTTGTGGATCAAGAATGTGACAATTATGGATTTAATTATTTTAAATAATTGTATTCATGCAAACTAGGATATCAAGGTCAAGTTGTAAACCTTTGATCATTAGAGTTATCAAGAAAAGCATGAAACCTAATTAGGTCATAATCTTGTATAAATAGATGTAGTAATCAATCAAGAAGATGATGATAGTATCCGAAGAGGACATCTAAGGATCAGACAGATATTTTCATGCACAAGGATAGATAAAGAATAATTTAGCTATGAAGAACTAGATTCAAGGCTACCAAGCGGAACAGAGGTACTATCCATCATAATAGGTGATACATATTATTTTTGTGAACTTAATGGATCTGTAATCACCAATTCAAGATTGCAAGCTATTAGGTCATAATTATTTTTGTCTACTCTCCAAAAATTGTAGAAAATAAAAGAAATCCATCAAGAAGGTGGACTTAACAGTGTTATTGCAGCCATCAGTGAAGCTCTTTTGGGGTACTAGAGTGAACTGGAAGATGGGATAGAGAATCATGGGGAGAAAGAAAAATCAAAGAATGATAAGGGAAAGCCAGGCAGAATAATAACAAGGAGTAGAAAAACTGGGGATGTGGGAGGAATGTTATCCTCTCCCCTTTGACCTTTGGGCCAAAAACTAAGAGTCAAGGAGACTAAGAAGAATATAGCGGATGGAAGCCAGCTTACCATCCTGGAGGTGGGATCCTTTGTTAAGGTATGAAGATTATCACTTGGAATATAAGGGGACTGAATAATCCTCATAAACAAGATCTTGTTAGGAATATGAATAGGGATAATAGACTGGATATTTTTTTAATTCAAGAAACCAAAATGCTTAAGGAGAAAGTGGAAAAGCTCAGATTTTTTAAGAATGGCAATATTACTGGGGGAGATTCTGAGGGTGCTTCTGGGGGTATTGCAATAGTTTGGAACTGTGATATCATAAAAGGTGATGTTATTTATCAGGGAAATAATGTAGCTTGCATTAGGTTTAGGAATATTAAGTATAATACTTCTTGGGTGTTGACTAATATTTATGCTCCTAATACTAAAAAGGGTAGAGAGGTTTTTTGGAAAAAGTTGTCCTCTCTGAGAAATAGTTTTAGTAATGAGGAATGGATTGTTATGGGAGATTTTAATATTCCCTTAAAACAAAATGAAAAAGAGGAGGAAGCCAAACTAATCTGGAAAGTAGAATGGATCTTATGAATTTCATAGATAGCCAAACTCTCCGTGATATTGAGCTGCATGGCATTAATTACACATGGACTAATAGAATATGTGGTTAGGAACTTATCCAGGTTAGACTTGATAGAGCTCTCATTAGAAATGATTGGTTCACTCATTACTATTGCTTGATGTTTTCTCATATGCGGGTGGGATCAGATCATAACCCTATTTCTTTTCTGGTAGATCCCATATCCAAGAAAAGGAACTTTCCTTACAGATTTGAGAAAATGTGGACTATGCATCGACAACTGGAACAAAAAATTGAGGAATCATGGAAGATCAAAATCAAAGGAATTACAATGTTTATTCTAGCAAAAAAACTTAAACATGTCAAGGAGAATATTAAATATTGGAATAAAGAAACCTTTGGAAACATTTTTTTATACTAAGGAAAATGTTTGCATGGAGCTGAAGGACATCCAGTACAATATTCAAAAGGAAGGGTATGCTAAGATATCAAGAGAATAGTAGAATGGGAAAATGGTTGAGCTTCATGACATAATTGCCAAAGAAGAGATGTTCTAGAGACAAAGGTCCAAAAAGATATTCTTGAAGGAAGGAGATAGAAATACCAAATATTTCTTCATGACTACTCTTAAGCACATAATGGATAATAGAATATCTAATCTTAATATCAATGGAACCCTTTCGGAGGATGAAACAACCATCAGAATGGAGGCCAAGATTTTTTTTCAAAATCTTCTTCAAAAAGACAAATATCTAAATAGAGAAGAACAAAGGGAGTTTCTAGAGTGCATTCCTCATATCCTGAATGACAACCATAATATGGGTCTCAATGCTATACCCTCTAACTCTGATATTAAAAAGGTTGTCTTCTCTTTTAATGGAGACAAAGCCCCTGGTCCAGATGTCTATCCTATGTTCTTCTTCCAAATGTATTGGAATATTATTTAAAAGGATGTAACTAATGTTGTTAAAGAGTGTTTTGGATCTAGAAAATTGCTGAAGGAGTTGAATGGCACATTTATAGCTCTAATACCAAAAAAAAAAGGGCCTGATAAAATGAATCAGTTTGGGCCTATTAGCTTATGTAATACTACCTACAAGATCATCTCAAAGGTCCTCATCACAAGGATATTATCTATTCTCCCTTCCTTAATTTCCTGGCAGCAAAAAGGTTTTGTGCCTAGCATACAAATCATGGATTCCATTATATCCATATATGAAAATGTGCACTCTCTGGTGATGTCGATGAAGGAAGGCCTCATTATCAAACTAGATTTATCTAAAGCCTATGACAGAGTTTATTAGGAGTTTGTAATCAAAGTGCTGAGGGCTTTTGGATTTAATAAGAAAAGTACTGAACTTGTATTTCAGCTTATATCTTCTGCTACTTTCTTAGTTTTGGTTAATACATCTCCTAATTCTTTCTTCAAATTGACTAGGGGTTTAAGGTAGGGGGATCCTCTCTCCCCTGTCCTCTTCATCCTTATGGCTGAATGTTTGGGTAGGTACATGGAGAACCTGGATAGGAAAGGAGAAATAAAAGGCTTAAATCCTTCTTCAGTCAATCAAATTTGCTCACATCGGCAGTTTTTTGATGACTCAGTTATTATGGGTGAAGCTTCGGTTAAAAATGCTATCAACATTAAAAATGCACTGACAAAATATGGGACAGCTTCAGGCCAGATTATTAATTGGGGAAAGAGTTCAGTGTTTTTCTTTAATGTTCCTAAAAAAAGAAAGATAAAAATTATGAGGATTTTGGGATGTGATATGAGGACTCTTCCAGGAACCTACCTTGGTCTTACTCTTTGTTTGGAACCTTCTGAAACCTTCTGGAGTTCTTTAGTGGATAGATATCACAATAAAATTGCTAGTTGGAAAGGTATGTTGCTGAGTCAAGCTGGCCAGATTCAGATTCTTAGATCCACCCTCCAAGGTCTCTCTCTTTATGCTTTGAGTATCTTTAAAATCCCCAAAAATTTTGGAAAAGCAATTCAAAAAATTCAAAAAAAAATTCTATGGACAGGAGTGGAGAAAAAGAAGATAGCTCTCATAGCCTAGGATAAGGTCTCTCAACCTGTTAACAAAGGGGGTCTTGGGTTACGCAAAATCATAAATCTTAACGACCACCTTCTTGCCAAACTTATATGGAGATACTACAATTCTAGGGGAGAATGGACTCTTATATGAGATAATAAATACAAGAAGGAGCTCTGAAACCTTACTATATTTCTTGACAGGGAAAGGGGAGTTGGAGGATCTTTTATATGGAGAAATGTTATGAAAAATAAAGAAATTATAAGAAAAGGTATCAAATGGAAAGTTGGAAATGACATAAATGTTTTTTTTTTGGAGGATGAGTGGATATTACAAAAACCCCTCAAGGAATGCCATGGATGGAAGGAATTTGAGAGCCAATGAAAACTTAGATTTGGGAGGAAAGTGTAGGACTACTGGGACAGGGATCACTAGAAAGATCTAATGATTATTGACAATACAATGGGACAACTCAATAAAATTTTGAATTCTACTATTCTGATTGAGGTGGAAGACATGATCATATGGAAATATAGTCCAAATGGGAACTTAAATATTCCTTCTCTTTATCACCAGGACTTTGGGGATCCTAATGACCCATGTTGGGCTAAAGCTGGGATTAAGGACCTCACCCCTAAGATCAATGTCTTTTTTTGGATTTTGATGCAAAACAAGGTTTTGACTAATGATAATCATAGAAAAAGAGGTGTGATAATTGTGAACAGATGTTACCTTTGTAATCAAGATGAGGAAAGTGTGGATCATTTGTTTATTCACTGTCCCTATGCTAGGGTGATTTGGTAATACTTCCTTCAAATTCTTAACATTGAGTGGGTTTTCCTTGAGGATATGAAGAGTGTTTTTAACTCTTGGAGCCATACCTCAAAGAATGAAACTATGGTCAAGGTGTAGAAGTTTGTCCTCCCCTATGTTTGATGGGTAGTTTGGAAAGAAAGGAATGAGAGAGTATTCAGAAACAAAGTGGCTAGTGAAAAGGAGGTCTTCTATAGAATTAAGGGAGCTATCAAAGAAAACTTACTGCTAAAGGACATAGCTATGGAACCTGTAAATGAGGAGGATATTGCCTTCTTCAATAACCAGAAAATAAAAGGAAATTTCAGGAAGAAAAATAATAAAGATAAGAGAGAGGAAGCAAGATGGGACTGCCCTCTTAGTGGATGGATGAAAGTCAATTTTTATGGTGCCTCAAAGGGAAACCCAGGGGTGGCTGGGTGTGGGATTGTCATAAGAGATGAACAAGGAGTTTGTAGGGGTATTAAAGCTATCCCTATTGGCACCCAAACTAATCATATTGTAGAGGTGAGTGATGTCCTTCAAGAGATTATCATGGTTAAGGAGAAAGGTTGTAATAAGGTATGGTTAGAGGGAGATTCACTAAATATAATTAAATGCCTAAATAATGAACTCCTACCTCATTGTCTATTTATCATATAATGCAAAAAGAAAAAGTTATAATCCAATCTTTTGAAAATTGTATTGTTTCACATAACTTTTGAGAGACCAATGGTGTTGCTGAATGGGCCACCAACATGGCATGTAAATTGGAGGTAGTGATGCAATGGTATGATGGAGAAGACATGCCTTATCAAGCAAAATCATTATTGGATAGTGACCATTTGTGGAGTAGACAGAAAAAAGGTCATAAATGGTAAGTTTAATGAATTTTTGTAATGCGAACTGATTTTTCATAATTACTATCTAAGGAGAAAGTACTTAGTGGTGATTACGAGTTGGATGTCGCACAAATTATGGGTGTATTTGGATTTTTTGAGAGTGAGTTGTGGTATTATTAACGACATTCTTAAGAATTATCATAGAGATAGTAATTCATACCAGAGAGCTAAGATGGGCGGTAGTAAGAAGCACGTGGAGCCTGTAAACTGTGATGAATGGAGAGAAATTAAGAAAGTTTGGAAGATTCTGAAGGATGGTGGGATGGCGGTATTTCTGGAGTGGCTTCATGGCAGAAACTCTTCTATTTCTAGGATTTTTTCTAAGACTCGGAATGATGGAAAGGTGTTGGTGGGAAACCAGTATATGGAAGTAACGGAGGAGATAATAGCTGAGGCTACTAGCATGAGAACGGAGGGAATAAAGTTCTACAGAGATAGAGCTATATTTGATAAGTCTTGGGAGAAATTTCTGGAGTCTGACAAAGAGAAGGCCATGTTGGTTAAGGTGGATACTTCCCACCATAACCCTAAGCGGATATCTAGGCCATGGAGGTATGTGCTCTATGAGATCATTAGATATATAATGCTTGATGGTAGGTTTAGTCGAGCCTATGGTCATCATTTTATGCTATTGAATCATTTTAGACACAATGGGAAAGTTAGCTTGCCCTTTTATTTGCTTAGTTCACTGGATTTTACAATTAATAGTCTACAAAAAACCCGAAGGGGGATCATGCCTCTCACTAGGGTCTTATGTTGTTAATATATGATCTTCTAAAAACTAAGAAGGTGGAAAGACCTCTGCTGAAAAAGAACAAAAGGGATGAGGAAGAAACAAAAGATGATGAGGATGATAGTATGTATGAGGAAGAAATGGAGGATGATGAAGAAGACCCCAAGGGGTATAAAACCCCTAAAAATGTTGCAAAAAGGGTTCTTCATATAAGAAAAACTAGAACAAGACCTTTTTGGAGGGCTCTGATACAGATAAGAGACTGATGAAAATATTCAAGAGGGGAGTAAAATAGGTAAGAAAAAAGGTAAAAAAAAAAGTATTTCTACCAAGAAGAAGACTTTGGCGGAGGATACATAAACAAAGAAGGAAATAGAGGATGAAGAGAATGAGGAAAAATAGAAAAAGAGACCAAGAAAAGAAAATGGGGAGAATTGATGAACAAAACTAAGAACAACTGGAAAGGTAAAAACCCTAGTAAGAGGAAAGTTGTGCTATCCTCAGATGAGGAGGACGTGATGGAGAAGGAGCTGAATACCAAGGTTAACCTCAAGGAGGATGATAGGGAAGAGAACAAGGAGGACAAAAAAGATGGTAGGGAAGAGGACCAAAATCCCACAGGGAAAATAAAGACCAATGAACAAAAGGATGATGAAAAGACGAAGGAGGAACCTATCAAAAAATTTGAAAAATAGGAAACAGGGTATGAGGCAAAAAAATCCCACAATAATGAGGAAACAGGTAAATCTTATGTGTCTGATGATATAAATCAAAGCAAGGACTATCTTGCGGATTTCACTTGAACGGTGGGCAATATGTTAGATAAAAATACTAATATGAAAACTCAAATAGAAACCATGAGAGCTGAGATTAATCTCATAAAAAGAATTAGCATTGGTGAGAAACCTATTGTAGTATGCCTAGATGAAATGAAAGAGATAGTTGGAAACTCAGAAGCCCAAGTGGAAATTGTGAACAAAGTTTGCAAGATGGAGAAACAACTGAAGGACATAAATGGCAGGGCGATGGAAGAAGACAGTGCAGGGAAAATCAACATTCTGAATAGTAAGGTGGTAACACTTGAGGAAACGGTGTGTAAGATAGGAGAAAAATGTCTGGTGAGCCTTAAAGCATATACAGGGAATGCAAAGATCTTGATGGAAAAGATGGATTAGGATAGAGGGGAAAATGATGGCAAAGAGGCAAAGGAGACTACTAGACGTGGTACTCACATGAGGGCTAGCACAAGAAAGATGAGTCCAAAGGAGGATAAAGAAATAGAAGACCTCAAGAATTTTGTTAATCAAATGTAGATCATGCTCATTCAGGCCCAGGAAATTGTGGATGGCATTTAGCTGTCCTTTTTTTGGGTCTATCTTTTTTGTTGTCCCTGTCTTTCTGTCTATCTGTGGGACTTTTTGAGTTAGGTTGTTAGCTGGCTAGACTTTTTTGCTTTCCTCTTTTGGTGCTATGGCACAGTTTTTGTTGATATTTATTGAACATCTATATGACTTTGTTTAAAGGTTTCAGGTCCTTGTAAAATATTTTTTTACTTAATCAGATCAGTCTTATTGTAAATCTCTTAACCGAGTGCACACATACATTATGTTGCTAAAATATATTAACTGAGTAGACTTAACAAGTCTGACATGTTACTGCTAATAGCGTAAGATCATCAGAAGTGATCACAACTTGTAGCCTTAACTAGCACCTTCCATTCTCTAGATAGTGAAGTTTTGTGGGTTTCATCCCCACCATGGTTTTTACCTTCTAACATGGGATTTCTACATTATCGATTCTTGTGTCATGTGTAAATGAGTTTCATGAATGTTGAACTATGTTAGTTTACATGCACTTACATTTATGCTATGATATTACATGCATGAGGTAGTAAATCAACAATGGTTGGTAATGCAAGTAAATATTACTAAGGTTTAATTGGTAAAAAATTTTAAGGGTACTAATTCACCCCTCCCCTCTCAGTACACACCCTTCCATTATTCCAACAATTGGTATCAGAGATAGATATCCTATTTAGAAAAGTTTAAATCACTTGAGAGAACAGATCATATAATGGAAAGGTATAAGCTTGATAAAAATATTGAGAATCAGAAGTTGCATATACAAATTTTCTTTGAGCAATACAAAGAAGCAAGAATCAAAATGAAAGAGTTATTGGATGAAAGAAAAGTCATGGCATCTCGCTAGAATGAAACTGAATATCATGAAGAAGAGATACTTGATTTATTTGATTCATCAGAATCTGGATTTGGTAATACATCTGACACATCTAAAGGAAACATTACAAGTCTAAATGAAATCAATCAACATCTGACTGAACAAGTGAAGGTACTGCAGATCGGTGAAGAGACACAGATGGTAAGAATGATTGATGTTATGAATAATGCAAGACAAGATGAACAAGAAAGAACTTTAGGTATTGATGACATGAGAAAGATTACTGAGAAATTGCAAGAGAAAGAATCTGAGATACAAAGACTTACTGAACATTAGATTAAGATTTCCAACCAAATAGTTCTTATGAGTCATGAGGCCAACCGAGTGAACATAGAACTTAATGGAAAATTGGAAGTTATTGGTGAACTAAAACAAGAAAATAAGAAACTGAAGTATGATGCAAAGATTTAGCAACAACATAATGATATGATCAAGAAAGCTGAAGACAGTACAAAAAGAATGGATGAATTTCTGAATGGATAGAGAAGACTCAACAACAATACCAATTTAGGGTATACTGAGCATGGAGAATAATCAAACTAAGCTGATCAAAGGAATGTCTACTCAAATCCAAGACCAAAGAAGAATTCATGTAATTATTGTGGAAAACCAGACCAAACATCAAATGTTTGTAAGAGAAAAGCTAAAGGTATTCCTAAATCTACTTCTATATTCATAGGTAATTGTTATAACTGTAAGAAGTAGGGACACAAAGCACATGAATGTGGATCTAAGGTGAAAAAACTAAAGAAGGAATCCTACATGGAAAAATATTGTTCTACTTGCAACATACATGGCCACACATCTCTGCATGAATGTAGAAAAAAGAAAAAGCAAGTATGGAAACCTAAAGAGAAAGAAAATGCTTATAGACTGAGAAGAGTAGGTAACTCATATGTTTGGGATTACAACACTTGGGTAAATTGCACAGAATGTGGTAGATATGGACATATAGCTGCAAAATGTATGAGGAAATGGAGATGAAGATCTAGGAATTGAAATAACTCCAAAATGGCTTGCTTACACTGTCATAAGGTTAGTCACCTAAGCAAGGTCTGCAGAGACCAAGTGACAATGTTAAGCACTTTTGAAAATGGAAACACTATTGAATACATCAAGAGAATGAGAAATCAAATGTGGAGGAGAGCTTCAAACAATGATAATTTTGGACCAAGCAATACAATTGGTGATGCCTCATCCAATGGATTAGGTGATTCCACCACCCCCACCTAAGCAATACAAGTAAGTACGAAACTGCACTCTACAAAGCTATATTTTACATCAGTTCTTATATTAATTAAGTATATGCCAGATTAGCATGAATAAAGATGCACTATGGTATTGCATGTTATGTTTTGTGAATCTAGTCTGGTCGGTTAATATGAAACAAGCATAAACTGCACGTCAGAAAACATATGAAAGATAGCCGAGTAGACAATATACACTGAGCATCATCGGTAAACATGTGGGAGACAATCAATTTGACACCTTGTACCGAGTATTGAATACTCACTGAGCTGATGTCCTTGGTGTGTTAACCGAGTGTCTACACTTTGTCGACCAAGAAGTAGGTGAAGCATTCAATGCATCACTTAGGGTACATTGTCTATAAAAGGGCTGACAAAATCTCATTTCATTCACCCAGTGATAAAGAGTGAGAGAATAGAAATAAACAATGAATAAGAAGCAAAAAGATTGCAAAGATACTAACAGTAGATTCAAGGCCACTCCGACAAATTCTGCGCATCCACAACAAAGATAAAGTGAGTATATAGACTCACCAGGCAAACTATTTATTTACGGAGAATCCCTAATTTTTTGAATATTGGCAACCACCTCATGGGTCACAAAGATCAAGAACACAAAGGACAAAAATACATCCTTGACAAATAACTCAACATGCGAAGAACCAAACTACAAGTTCTTCCTTGAGGTTTCCGATCAACCCAATGGCAAGGGAGCATTTTGAAGTATTCCTCCTAGGGTTTTGCTGATTGAAGATACCCATGAATACATTCACTATAAGGTTGCAGAGATCAGACACCTTGAGATTCAGGAAGCTTACCAGAAGCTATGTAAGGATAGAAACCTATTGGATGATTTTAAGCACATAGAAGTGAAAGGTTTAACCAATGCCCTAATATTCCCAAAAGAGCTCAAAAATGAGTGGATACAGTTAGTACTTAGCTAAGTACATGATGGGAAAATGTGGCTAGATGAACCCAAATCAATCACAAAAGATGTGATTCATGCAGTGACCGGTTATCCCATCACTGAGAAGGAAAAAGCCCTAAAGCATCCTTCATGCCTCGACATTGAAAAGCTAACTAGAGCCAAATGGGATGATAGAGGGTTGAAACTCAATACAATCACCAATGCCAAGATGAAATTTGATGCATGTGTACTTGGGTACAAGATATTCCAAGCTAGCATAAGAAAAAAATAACATGTGGAGTAGTTGACACTACATATAAAATTGTGAAGAAGGGACTACAACTAGACATATCTGAGATGCTACTGAAGCAACTGGAAGAGAATATGAGAAAAATTAGAATAGCCATATCTAACACATTTAAGTTTGGTTCCCTCATTATATGCACATTCTTCTATTTGTATAACTTCTTCCTTCAGTCAGTAATGTCACTTGGGACACAAACCAACCAATCATTGCACAGATTAGTGATTTCATTAAGTCACTAGGAGATAAATTTACACTTATAATGGATGAATACTTCACAAAATTCAAGGATAGGATGCAGAAGAGAATAATAATCCCTACTCAACTAGTAGAAAAATACAAGGATGAGATATTCTTTGCAGTTGACACTGACTCAACACACATCAAACCTGCACAACTGAGAACAACATGGTTACCACCACTAGAATATGAAATTGACATTGATCAAGATACAACAGCTATTGAACCCCTACTAAATGAGCCAGAGGATAAAACCTTGAAAATATTTGGAACATATGAGGAAGCCAAGTCTAGAATCAAGACTGGGTTAGTAGTAAAGAATATAGACAGGAAGAAGACAAAAATAATGAACACTCTTCAAAAGAAAATTTTGGTAAATGAGGAAGACTTAGAACAATCAATAGATATCACTGAGGATCAGTCACCCATCGGTGAAGCTAAATAGATAAGTGACTCAGAGTCTACTAAATTAGATGCACCACTTGCCAAGAAATTTAAGGTTACTAATGTAACAGCTACATCCAGGACCAGGAGCAAAAAAGCTAAGGTAGACTCACCACCACTAAAGAAAGGTACAATGAGAACATACCAGAAAAGAAAAGCCTCAACCGAAACCCAACACCAAGACAATGCAAAATATATATAAGAGGAAGAGAGGACAAGGATGACACTAAAAAAGATGAAAGAGAACAAAGACTCCAAGAATAAAAGCCTAAGATACCTAAGACAATTGATGAAGTTGTAGAGTCAATCATCAACACAGGAAATCTACAACATCATAAGCTTCGACAATGGGTAAATATGTCTACTGAGGATCATAATAAGATAGAAGAGGCCATAATCAAGATGATGGTTTCATACAAGTATGCACCTCTACAATTCAAAAAATGTATTCAACAAGAGCTAAATGATAAAATATCCGCCAGGTGGACATATGCATTACACATGTAGAAATAGATGAGGAAGAGATCCCTAGTTACTTTCATGCCCGAGTCCATAGTTTAATAAATTGATTCAACAATGAAGGAGCATGAAAATAAATTTTCTGCAAAGACAAGAGCATACAAAGTACTGCAAGACAGGGTAGAAGAGATTGATATAGAAAGAAAAAATATTTGGACACAAATATTTAACCCACTCGAGCAGATACTAGCTTTAAGCGAGACAAATCACAATGAGGAGAAGGAGGCCACACTGAGCCCTGAGCATATTTTCATCAATGAAACTAAGGATGTCACTCCCATTGACTTAACCACTGAAGCAAGCAAAGTCATTGATGATATTCCTGAAATATTGCAATCATTAAGGGAAACACCAGACATAACAATATAAGATGTCATTGAAGGTGATCCTACTGATGAAGCCAAAGTAGATGAAGAATTCATTACTACCACTGAGCCTACAAATGAAAATGACACTACAGATGTTGCACATGCAATTATACTAGGTAAACTTCCCTACTTGATTCAAGCAATCAATGTGATTACTGAATCACAACAGACACCACTGGAGCCTAATGCAAACATACTAGAGGAAAAAGGTGACGAACATGGGGAGAAGAAAGATACAAATGAAGAGCATAAAGATACAAGTGGAGAGGAAAACCAAGTGATGTCACTACCAAGAACACCAAAGAGGAAAAAAAGGCTACAGATAAAGACAAGGTTGAAGTAGAGACGTCTACAACTCACTAACAGGTTCATACCAAGAAGCATACCAAAGGCACCACACCTCCTAGGAAATCATCAAAATCAATAGAGCCAAAGAAGGATCTTGCTATAATCCTTCATTCCCCTGCTTCTAGCACCCTTCCCAAGAAGAAAAAGAACAAGAAGAAAAAATCACCAGTAACACTTGATGAGATCATTGACATACCCGACTGTGATCCAAGAACACTAGATCTTGAGCCACTAACGAAGTATGGAGAACTATGAAAAAGGAAGGAAATACATGACAAGCTCAAGAAGGAGCACAAAAATTCACAAGTCCTATATACTACAAAGGAAATCCTATTGCAAATAGTTCCTGACACACTAATTGATCAAAATGCACCAATCCTTGATCAAATAGCAGTTCTAACCGAGGCCATAACATCAAAAAATGTAGAAGCCGACAAGGTCATTTGAGAATGTGCAGAAGAGAAGTCTTACTACAAGCTATTTGAGAAAAATCAGCCAAGAAGTGACAAAGAACAAGGTAAAACTTTTTGAGCTAGTAACTACACTAGAACCAATCATATCAAAAGTAGTTAACTTAGTTCAAAAGTTGTGCACACTTAAGCAATTCACTACCGAGCATAGTGAAAAGGTTGCTAAAATAAATGAGGATCTGAAAACTAGTGCATAAAGTCTCTCAACTAAGCCAAATGCATTCAAACTGCATTATGAGAAAATTGTAGAATCAAAATGGTTGAGACTTGAAATTCAAAAGGAAGAAACAAAATCAGAGATGAAGTAACTGAGCTCCAAGCTATGTTACTACTGAATCTCACAATGCTTCTACAATACATGACTTCACAAAAGACTCTAATTGCCACCATAGAGATGTCAGTCACATAGAGTATCTATGACATGCACACCAAAATAAATTTGGAGCACATAACCCTTGAACACCTCAAGGAGAAATGGGACAAGCTGGTGACAACCATAAATAAATCCCATTCATACATATTTGACAAGCTGTAAGTACTACATCTTTGTCATTAATTTCAAAAAGGGGGAAAATGTACCAAGGAAAACATGTACATACATTGTACTGAGGCATGCACATAGGGGGAGTCATTGAAAAGGTAATTACACTTACTGTATACACTATACATATCAGTTTTTGATACTAATGCCAAAGAGGGAGATTGATAATCCTTAAAGGATCATAATTTGTCATTAGTATACAAGGAAACGATTTTGGACCATTGGTCATAGTGTACACCGACATATAGTTTACAATATAACCCGAGGAAGATAGTTCACAGTATAAACCGAGCACAAAAAATCATAGAGTAAACCGAGCATAGAATGTCTATAGAGTAAACTGAGTATAATGATTACAGAGACGTCACCAAGCATAGTCTTATAGAGAAATCATCAAGCACAGTCTACAGAGTATATCGAGCACCAGTCTACTGAGAGACAATTTTATTCCTAGGAAAAGCGGATCTTATCTACACGTCAGATAAAGAAATTTAGTCTTTAAAATAGCTTTATGCTTAGCTGGAAAACCATTTTTTGTGGATCAAGAACAACAACAATTGTGGATTTAATTAGTTTAACTAATTATATTCATCCAAACTAGGAGATCAAGGTCAAGTTGTAAACCTTTGATCATTAGAGTTATCAAGAAAAGTGTGAAACCTAATTAGGTCATAATCTTGTATAAATAGATGTAGTAATCAATCAAGAAGATGATGATAGTAGCTGAAGAGGACATCTAAGGATTAGATAAAGGTTTTCATGCACAAGGATAGATAGAGAAGAATTCAGTTATGAAGAACTAGATTCAATGCTACCGAGCAGAACAAAGGTATTATCTATCACAATAGGTGATACATATTATTTTTGTGAACTTAATGGATCTGTAATCAACAATTCAAGATTGCAAGCTATCAGGTGTAGACACCCAAAATTGGGCAGGTGTCCTAGAATCATCCAAATCTGCAAATCTCAGCCAAATGCTTCAAAATGGATCAAAATCATTTCAAATGGACATTTATCAATCAAAGTGGACAAAATCAAGTTAAATCAAAGGATTAATTAACCATGATATCAAATAATAAAATTTAAGCCTAAAAGGATCAATCAAAATTATATAATTGATTTTAATCAATTAATTATATAGTTTTAAATCAAATAATCAAATTTAAGCCTAAAAGGATCTATCAAAAATTATATAATTGATTTTAATCAATTAATTATATATTTTTAAATAAAAAATCAAATTGAACCTATTCATCCCTACACGGATAATTTAATTAATTGATTGAATTAAATAATCCTAATATCTTTCAACATGAATTTGAGCAACCAATGGGAATTGAGAACACAAAAGCACATGGATCACTCCTAAATTTGAATCTCAATCACTCATTTTCAACTTTGAATCTCTATCACTAAAATTTTCCCCTTTGTCTCATACTTTGAGACAATCATTTAAATTCTCCTCCCATTTGAAACCATCTCAAAGCCTTTCACTCAACCAAGGCTTAATCATGATCAATTAACTCTACCCCCTACACTTGGGAATTTTCTATAAATACAAACCTTTTTCAAGCATAATCATAATCTTAGAAAATTCGAATGCAAAGCATCAAATCTATAGGTAATTTCATAGAAATCTTGAGCATTTTGAGAGTTTCAATATCAAATTGAGCATTTTGAAGAGCATTTCATGAGCATTTGAATTATAAATCATCATTTTGAGAGAGAATTGAACTAGATTAGGCATATTTTTGTATCAATTTCTCATTCTAGGATTGTCACTAGTAGAGATTAAGTCTGAGATCTTTACTAGCATACTAGTTAGAGAACCATGAGATGTTTAGTGATTTAAATGCAATTCTTTAGTTTAAATTATTTATGTTTCTCCGTAGAATTGTATTTAAATAAATCAATATCATGGAGGTGTAATAAATTCACACACAATGGCGCCCACCGTGGGGCGTTAGGCCTCTTTTTCATCATTTTTAAAGTTTTGTATGTGTTTTTGCTTCACTTTGTGCAAATTTTGCAGAATTTCATGGAAGTGGTGCCTATGCAAATTTTAATGATGCCTATAAATATTTTAATGATGCCTTTACAAATTTGAATGACGCATGTCGGAAGTTAACTGACGCCTACAGAAATCCTTCTATTCCTTTCTTTTCTTTCTGTGTTGCCTATGAGATAAATTGTCACACCTATGATAGTAAAGAATCACCTGTGCCTCGGGAAAAGCTATCTAAAAATGTTTAAATGATGCCTAGTATCTTTTCTTTTACATAATTTTCAGTTTCTGTCATGCCTGTCATTTAAAGATTTACACCTAGCACAGTTAAATAATGCCTAGTTTGCTGGAAAGCAATGCTTATGCAGTTTAAATAACGCCTAGGAACATTTAAATAATGTCTGCTAGCTGTTAAATGCCACTTGCTACTTTTTATATTCTTTTGTTGTTAAATAATTAAATTCTGATTTCTGACTTTCTGTCTGTGTTTTTCCTGTAGATGAAAAAGCATCTAAAGGTGCAGAAGCCATAACTCAGAGTTACAAGAGAAAGCAAAGAGGTAAGAGCTCTCAACAAGTACTCTAAAGATTTGCATAGTGCCAATATTTTAGCAAATTTATAGGTGGAAGAGCATTTGTATGATCATTACTTGAAAGTTAGTAGTGCATACAAAAAGAAGTTCCCTACTTTAAATTGATTTTTATGCTTTAGGTTCTTTAAACTTAATTTGATGAATTTTATCAAAAGAACTTAGGTGCATTTGTCAATTCTATTTCAAGTTTTCTTCACTTTGGTCTTTGTGTTGACTAACTTGTTGGAGGAGCCGAAGAGGGAATGATCGCCACTAGGTGAGTTAAAAAACAAGCAAAAACTTAAAAAAGCGCCTAGCCATTGCTAGCTTCGAAAGAGGTAATATACTCATCAAGATTTTTTTCTTAACTTGCGGAATTTCATTTAAATCTAGCTAATTACGAAGGCAAAATTAACCAAACACTTCATTTATAAGAACCTCTTTGTAATGAGGTTGAAAAAGAATCATTGTTGCTTGAAGTGTTTTGAACAAGGAACAACAATAGGGATATGCTATTCACTTTTTAAGTGAATCAAATTCCCAAACTTGTTGAACCAAGTTCACTTTATTGCTTTCATATACATGCTAGTTAAAATAGAGCTTTAGAGAGCCTGCCTCCCAGGAATTTCCTTACGAGGACGGTGAGAGGGAATGACCTAAAGTGGGAGAAAATCTCTTTTTCTGTGATACTATCCAACCCACTAGAAATAAATGCATTCTTCCTTAATTGGAAGGTGACTAGATTGTGTGCAAGTTTATTCACTTCCTCGAGTAGTCCTTCAGGATTGTGAAAAATTGTACTTTTGTGCATGTGGGAAGCCTGCAAGGGGGTAAAAGAACTTGACATGATTTAGAATGGAGGTGATCAATAAATCCTATATAAGTAGCAAGCCTACCTTTTAGAACCAAGTGTTTAAAAGCCAAATTTGACTTTAGGTAGAATTACGTGGAAGATGTTCTTGTTATATACCTGTTTAAAATGACCAAGAACATACACATTTAGTTTTATTTTAGGGACATGATGCAAATTTGATGTGTGTCTTGAATTTGTATTTAATTTTCAAGCAAGAATATTCTCTGGCAGACCTGATCATAACCCTTAAACTTGTAAAAATGAAAAAAATTGACAAAAATAACTTTGATCTACCAAATGTCGTGTATGAGTAGTTAAACAACACCTACAAACATTTGTTTAATGTCTGCAACTCTAAAAAAATGCCTAGCATCTTTTAAACACCACGTAAGTCACTGGAAAGTGACACCTGGAAACTTTTAAACAATGCCTATCAACAGGCAAAAGCCACTTGCTCTACTGCAGAGTGCCGCCTACATAAATTCTAGTTGATGCTTGGTAACATTTAAGTCACGCCTACACATAGGCAAGTGACATCAAAAAAAAAAGAAAGGAAAACATGGAGCATTTCCCAAGGGTTTGGAACAATTTTGAAAACATTTTTTTGATACCCTTTTCGGAGTTATTTTTGTCTAGTGCAATAGATAGATCATATTTTGCAAAAAACATTTATAATAATGAATCTATTTGAGAAATGAATCAATCCTATGGTGGAGAATAATTATCAAATTCAAGATAAAAATCTCCATAGGAATCAAAATGATGAAGTGACTGAAGATGAAATTTTGGAAGCATCCGAAGATCCTATGTTCATGGAAACCATGCACTTAATTTTGAAGCAAGATAAAGAAGCATATTTCCTAAATTTATCTCAATCAGGAGCTAAGCTTCCTGGTGCAGGAGCACCTACTCTAGACTCAAAAAACAATGACATTAAGAATCCTAAACATATCTAGTTTAGTTTAGTGATATCAATCAGGCACCAAGACCAAGTTGTAAGGCCTAGTTCCAGGATTGGCACAACTATAAGCCCCTGGCTAACTATTGTAAAAAGTGGTCAATGGGCCTAAAATCATAGGATTTTAGTAATTTTCATGTTTTGATCCTAGTAATTACTAAAATCAGAGTAATGGGCCTAAAATCATAGGATTTTAGTAATTTTAGCAACTTTGACAACTTCTTGCCAAAAGTTGTAATCAAAGCCCCAAACAGTCAGATAGTTTGAAAAATGGTTGTAACCAATGGGAGAAGCCTTCAATAAGCCCTTTCAGGTGGGTGGAAGGTAAGATGTGTAATTTGGCATTTTGGATCAATAAAAATAAAGCAATTCTCAGGAACAGTGACCTAGTACAGACAGGTACAGACCAGTGTACATGAATATTTGAGACCAAAAAGGTGTTAATCCAATATACTTTCCTCTATAATTGGAATCATGTTCTAATTCATCTTAGTTTGGGAGATATCAATGTTTCTTGTAGGCTTGCCTAGATTGTAGGCCTCCAAACAGGATTCCGAGAGGGTTTGATCTTTTGACCCGATTCCACAATGGGAATCTGATGCCCCTTGGTGGAATTCAACCTTTTTCTATGTACTTTCAAAATATGCAGGTTAGAGGTGGAATTCTGCAGGGAGTTGGTTTTGCCACAAAGCCCTAGTTGTACATCTCTATGTGTGCACCATTCTGTGACTTAGGACAGTCACCATAACTTTTGGTTGGGGATTCACTAAGACCCCTAAACTTGGATTCTAAGTTATTTTACATGTGCACACATGCCCCCATACTTATTTTTTGCATTGGCTTAGGAGAAAGAGCACTTGTAGTGCATTTGGAGACCTACTTAGGCCTATTAGCCCGGTCTAATATTGGAACACCAGTGACTCCTGGTTGTCTTCACTCCTTGGTGCTTGGATATGTTTTTTAAAACCTTAAAGGGTATCAGAATCCCTAACCAATTCAATACCTCATTTGGAAGCATTTTGACTTATGTTCAAATTTCCTTCTAGGAAGGGCT
>MU226082.1:454288-493755 GCA_018584345.1 Thuja plicata
CCCTTCAAAGTGTGTGTCAAATTTGATCTTGCCAACATTTCCATCCAAAACATACCTTCTTCTTATCCTCACATTCATTATCCAACACATACTTTCCATCTTTCCATCCCTCTTATCCAATCTATGGAATAAAACCTTCACCACTATCTACCCTTATCCTCCATATGTGTCCTTTATCATCACCTTATCAATATATTTGAGCATCCTAGCCATATTCATGGTTTATTATAGCATATCTTTTAGAAGAGCATTGTCCAAAGATCCAGATGTTTCAGAAATTTTGAAAAATACAAAAAAAGAAAAAAATTGAAAAAAGAGAAAAGTGCCTTGGTGAAAACCTAGTAAACAGGTGCCTTGGTAGAAAAAGTAAAGAGAAATCAATTTTTCCTATGGTGAAAACCACTTCTTGTGGCGCCTTGGGCAAGTACCATGATGAAAACCTGGCAAACATGCATCATGCGTAATTCCTCCTCTTTCACTCTACACTTGGGGGCAAGTTTCATCCATGCTATCCTCCATCTTCCTATCATTTATCACACTTGCATCCATATTCCCTCTTTTACCTTTGGTCTTGACAAGGTTGAACATATCCATGAGCATCAATTATCTTGACACCATTATCCTTTCCATCAACTTATTTACTTGTTGCATCCATGAGACCCTATCATGATCTTGTTTCTCCCCAATCCACCTTCATTATTCCTAAGCAGTCTTTCCATGATCCCAAAATCATCCCCTCATAACCTCCATCATCCCTTTATCCTGATCGTGCTATCCTATCCACATCTTACCCAAATTGATCCATTGGTCTTGATCGGAAATGAAGGACATAAAGTACAAAATTTGTTATCAAAAACCCCTTGACATGTCCACTATTTTGGATCACACACTTTCATGATAATAGATCCTTATCCCATATGCTATCTAGAACTGCATGATTGGCTTCCATTTCTTATCCAAAAACATGTTTCACATTGCTATATCCTTTTTCCTTAGCTTGGATAATCTTGAGGAGATGGTTTTATGGGTCACATTCACATGCTTCATCCATCATGGCCTTTCCATCTCTAATCCATCAACTTGCAAATCCATCCTTCATGTCCTATACCTTGATAGATATTGGGGGAAAACTAATGTGATCTTGTTTGAGAGATGGTAAAATCTAAAAAATCAAAAAATCAAAAAAAATAATTGAAAAATCTCTAAAAAAAATAAATTAAAAAAATAAAAAATAAATAAAAAATCTCTAAAAAATCCAAAAACATTAAATAATCCAAAAATCTTGCTTAAAGTCTTTGAGCTGCATTGTTGCATTCTAGGTTTCATTTGCCCAAGATTCACATGGTCTCATTTTTCACTTGGGGGCAAGTCATTGGTTTTTTGCTACAAACGGATTCAGACGTGCTACATCTTGGTCACATGACAGAAGCCGATTTTCAAAACTTCAGAGGAGAGATATTTTGGAACCTTTGATGGATGTCATTGTTCAATCCAAATAGTTTGATTGCATAACTTGATCCTTGAACTTCATTGACTTATTTTATCAGGATTAAAAATTGACAACATCTAAATGATCAGAATGTTTGGAATTCTTATTGAAAATATGGATACATTGCAAAACACTTGATTTTTTTGATGATTTTCATTGACCTTCTCAAGTCATGTTCTTTTTAGCTAATTGATGTTGTTTTGACTAGATTGGCGATGATGGAAACATGATGTTTTTATTGACTTTTGTGTGACTATTTTGAGGAAGATCCCCTAACTTATGTGAATTCGTCTAGCAACATGGTCATCAAAGAACCATCGAGGACTTTAATATAGGGAGGAGGGTTAACCTTTGTTTGTTTGTGCAAAAGGATACCTTGGCTATTTAGATCTTCTATATATTAATACCGAAATCCACTTGCAACATTGAATCCGTTGAAACCAGTGTTCATACTCCCATAGTTGGTTATTCAACTAGTGAGGGTTGTACTAGTTTCCTAAAAGGTTACCAAAATGTGATTAAAAGCAATATTTATATCATCATGATGTGGTCAGTGATAGTTGTACTTTCTTTTCAGTCCCACAATGCTCAAGATGAAAATATATCTCTATGGCATTTCTTTGCTAAAGCTAGTGACAATTAGTTGCATTGCATTGCATTTTCATGATAGATTAATTGCATGTTTATGGAATTTTTATTAATCAAGGGGGATGGAAGTTAATCATGATTTCATCATCAAAGTCCTAATCAATGCCCTCAAATGTCTGATCCATCAAATTGATCAATGTTACATCAAGGATATCATCACTATGCATCTTCTCACCTAAGGGCAACCTCACCATCTGATCAACTAGGGGAAACCTAATTATCTTCATTACCTGTACCTATAGCTGCACCTTAATTATATCAAATGTCCCTATCTATTAGCCTCCTACCATTAATCTTCCTATCAAATCCAATCCAATTGAATATCAATCAGTCAATCATTTATTTTCTCATTTGTTTTCTCATCTTGAGCGCATCAAATTTCCTAACTCTAGATCTTGAGGAAGGAAAATCAATCAATTTATTCTTCTCTCTAGATATTGAGAGTGAATTATCAATTTATCCAATCAATCTATTTGTTTGTCTCTCTAGATCTTGAGAGCGAATTATCGGTTTATCCAATCAATACATCAACCTACTTATCCTATTCGATTGACATCAATACAACATCAACCAAGTGATTTTGACTGACATCACATGATATCCAAATATCATCAACTTATCTCAAACATCAACAACATTTTCTCAATCATAGTTGTTCTCATCATATTCTCTCATGATCGGGGCATTTTCAAATTGATTTTTATCGGGTAATGAATCTCAATTTCCCAAACTCAACCAAACCATCTGAACATCATCTCGATTCATTTCCCGAGGGGGAATCATCATATCATCAAATATGGGTTCTATATCAAATATGGGGCATTGAAAATTCAAACTATTATCAGTGGGGCATTTTGTATCTTATCAAATCAGAGTTATCAATTAGCTGTGAATCAAGTTTTATCTTATCAAATCAGGGTTTCAAATCAATTAGTTGTGAATCAAGTTATCAATCAGATTAGTATATCAATCAATCAATCAGTATCAAATCAGTGATCAGGACATACAATTTTCTTTGAATCAATGCGCTTTGCACATCAATTCAAAGAGGGGCATTTGTAGACACCCAAAACTGGGCAGGTGTCCTAGAATCATCCAAATCTGCAAATCTCAGCCAAATGCTTCAAAATGCTTCAAAATGGATCAATATCATTTTAAATGGATATTTATCAATCAAAGTGGACAAAATTAAGTTAAATCAAAGGATTAATTAACCATGATATCAAATAATCAAATTTAAGCCTAAAAGGAACAATCAAAATTATATAATTGATTTTAATCAATTAATTGTATAGTTTTAAACAAATAATCAAATTTAAGCCTAAAAGGATTAATCAAAATTATATAATTGATTTTAATTAATTAATTGTATTGTTTTAAATCAAAAATCAAATTGAACCTATTCATCCCTACATGGCTAATTTAATTAATTTATTGAATTAAATAAATATGATATCTTTCAACATGAATTTGAGCAACCAATGGGAATTGAGAACACAAAAGCACATGGATCACTCCTAAATTTGAATCTCAATCACTCATTTTGAACTTTGAATCTCAATCACTCAAATTTGTCCCTTTATCTCAATCTTTGAGACAATCATTTAAATTGTCCCCCGATTTGAAACCATCTCAAAGCCTTTCACTCAACCAAAGCTTAATCATGATCAATTAACTCTACCCCCTACACTTGGGAATTTGCTATAAATACAAGCTATTTTCAAGAATAATCATAATCCTAGAGAATTCGAATGCAAAGCATCAAGCCTATAGACAATTTCATAGCAATCTTGAGCATTTTGAGAGTTTGAATATCAAAATGAGCATTTTGAATAGCATTTCATGAGCATTTGAATTATAAATCATTATTTTGAGAGAGAATTGAGCTAGATTAGGCATATTTTTGTATCAATTTCTCATTCTAGGATTATCACTAGTAGAGATTAAGGTTGAGAGCTTTACTAGCATACTAGTTAGAGAACCATGAGATGTTTAGTGATTTAAATGCAATTCTTTAGTTTAAAGTGTTTATGTTTTTCCATAGAATTGTAGTTAAATAAATCAATCTCATGAAGGTATAATAAATTCACACACATCAGGTCATAAGTATTTTTGTCTACTCTCTAACAATTGTAGCAAATAGAAGTTCATCCTTCAAGAAGGTAGACTTAACAGTCTTATTGTAAACCTCTTAACCGAGTACACACATACATTGTGTTGTTAAAATCTCTTAATCGAGTAGACTTAACATGTCTGAAATGTTACTCCTAACAGGGTAAGATCATCAGAAGTGATCACAACTTGTAGCCTTAACTGACACCTTCCATTCTGCAGATAGTGAAGCTTTGTGGGTTTCATCCCCACCGTAGTTTTTACCTTCTAACAGGGTTTTCTGTGTTATCAATTCTTGTGTCATGTGTAAATGAGTTTCATGAATGTTTCTATGTTACTTTACATGCACTTACATTTATGCTATGATATTACATGCATGAGGTAGTAAAGCAACAATGGTCGGTAATGCAAGTAAAGATTACTAAGGTTTAATTGGTAAAAGTTTTTAAGGGTACTGATTCACCCCTCCCCTCTCAGTACATACCCTTCCATTATTTCAACATAATATTTATATGTTTAAAATAAAGTATGAACAATAGGGTTTAGAGAGGTTTTTATAGTGCATTTAATTAATTATTTTAAACATAGATTAGATTTTAAATTATTATTAAGATTTTATTCACGATAGATTAGATTTTAAAGATGCTTATTAGATTTGATTTAGAAAATGATTTAAATGTTGCTTAAAGATTATAATTATATTTTGATTTGATTTATTTTTAACTAGGATTGATTTTATTTATCAGAGGTTAATATAACTAGTTTAAAATGGGATTTAAATATGATTTTTCTTTAGATATGTTTATTAGGGTAGTTTATATAAATATTTTAACATAATTTTATATTAATAGATTTTATATTTGATTTATTTATTATTGTTATTAAATATTTGTTTATTAGACTTATATTAAACTAGATGGTTAGTTAGTATAAAATTGTAAAGTAAATATTCAGTTTAACTATTTTCTTGAGATTGGGGTTATTTGAGTAGAATTATAAACTTTAATTATGTTGGTGGATTATAATGTTAGGCATTTTAATATTAAATTTAGGATTATTGTTAATCATTACAAGTTTTAAAAATGTTATTTAAATAGTTAAATCATTCATTTTAGTTATCAAGCCTTTCGACATTTTTATGGATTAGAGGGAAGAGGCTACCCCTTATCATCACATTTGCCCTTTTAAGGGTAGTATCACTAACCTTGACCGATTTTTGTGCATGGTTAACTTTTGGTCAACCATGGTCAAACTTCCTCCGGTCATCCCAATTTCTGTTCTAGGTGTTCCTTGTACCCCTTGGAACCTAGGTTTTTAGTTTTGTACCTTTTAGAGATGGTTGACTTTTGGGTCAACTTTAGTTGACTTTTGTGTTAACTATCTTGATTCGCGTGTGTGAGCCTTCCTAAGGGCTTAGCAGGCCCTAGAAACTTCCTTTCATTTAATTCAGAGTATAGTTGACTTTTGGTCAACTCTAGTTGACTTTTGGTCAACTGTCTCAATTTACGTGCCGATCGAAGCATGTAACTTAGGGATCCCTGTAGGATAGTTCAAAAATCTATTCTACCAAGTGTGACCTTTCTAGTTATTATTTTTCCTCTTCACCATTTTGCGTGCACTTGTTACCCTTGGGGTAGTCTAGTTAACCTTTAAGCGTGTTTTAAATTTTTTAAATTTTATGTTTTGCCCAACTTTTGGGCATGACATTATCGATTGGATATACTGTATACTGATTGGTATACATTTCTTACCTATGTAATGGATTTCCAATAATGACAACCATACTATTTAAGATCATCATCAATGTCATCTCTCATCTTTCTGATATCATCAAGTGTTGTGTCCAAAAGGAAGTGACACATCATAAAAGAGAGTAGTACAGAGAAGAAATGTTCATAAAATGGGGAGAGACATAATCAAAATTTATTTTATTTTTTGCACCCTTTTTCCTTGATGTTAAAGGGGGAGAGAAATATAGTGGGTTATCAGGTTGTTGTTTTGTCATTGGTATTTCCATCAATGACAAAGGGGAGATTGTTAGCATTATGGGTGCTAGCAAGAAGTTGATTCCACTCTTTGGCCAAAAAGTGGAACTATTTTTCTTTTTTTTTTCAAATTCATTTTGTTTGACCTAAAAATTTTAAGCACTTAGAGATTGAATCTGAAAAGGGTCAGTAATAGAAATGGTAGTACTCAAAGTCTACCTTTTAAATATATAATTTATTTGAATACCTAGATGATATAAATATAATTTTAATAGGCATTACTTAAAACCACCTTTAAAAGTCACTTTTTCATGATCATACCATGCTCGTGTTGGATTAATCTCTAGAAAGGTAAGTGCTGAGAGGAGAGGGGTGAATCAATACTCTAAAACTTTAAACTACTATTCATTACTTTTCACTGAACTTAATATCATTCATACTAACAATGAAAACATGTAAAGTAAATCAGAAAACCATGACACATAACACCATGATTTTTGGTCACGTAAAAATTCTTGGTTAGAGGAAAAAAATACGGTGGGGATGGCACCCACAATCCTTCACTTCTGTAGAATAAAGATTGCTCGGTTAGAGCTACAATATTAGATACTTCTGGTAGCTTACCCTGTTAGGAGTATTATACTCGGTCAAGAGTACAAAATATTTATTCAGTCTACCTTGTTAAAGGATTTTATAATCTCTCATCTAAGATATGTACATGGTTAGAGGATTTACAAAATAAGACCTATTAGGGCCTACCCACTGAATAATATTTCTACTCTTCTAACTATTACAAAAATATCTGCAAGTATGCATCAACCATAATGTTGTTCAGACTCTTTATCCTCTGCAAGTACATTACCTCTTTCTGTACTCGATAACTTATCTATTCTACACCCTATAACTTCTACATTCTATCTTTTTCTTTGTTGTTGTAACTGCTTCATTCTCTGTAATATTCACCATCTCTCTGTCATCTTCATGTTTTGTTCATTTTATATGATCTTAAGGTGGTTAACCTAATTTAGATTCTTCTCCTTTTGCGCTGGAGGTGAGGTGGTGTGAGGTTGGTTTTATTCCCAATGCTTCTACCTAACATTTACCTCAAAAATAGTAAAAGCTTTCCCGCTCGGTGTCCTGGTTGAATGTTATAAATTTGAATTGTTATGTCAGCTTTGGTATATTTAGTAGTGTTCTATGATCTTGCTCTGTGATATAACTCTCATTGGTGACTCAGTGGCTCGGTGACTAACTCCTGATCGGTAACTGTCCTTTTCTTAACTCAGTGCCTATTTTTGTTCGGTGCTCAATGTCTTTGATACTCTACTTTACTGATTGTCTACCATAGTATATTCTTCCTCTTTATTGACTAGCTTCATTGACTATTATGACTTTGAAAAAGATGATGACAACAAACTATCTTATAGGAGTATCAATCTCCCCATTTGGCATTAGTTGGAATTTTGACAAAAACTTCAAAGTCATCAAAATTATGTACATCTCTTCTACAACTCCTTCTTAGATAATACAACTTATAACATACCATAGCTCAGTCAAAATTTTTAAAAAAATATTGTGTAAGTCCCCCTACACACATGCTTATATATCCATTATGTACTATATCCATTATGTTACCCCCACTTACTTACATCTCCCTTATGTGCTATATTAATACATACTATATTATCCCCCTTTTTTGACAAATATACCAAAACCAAAATTTCTTTAGTGCTCGGTAGGATAAACTTATACCTTATCAAAATATGTGGGTAATTATTCTATATATTAGCTAGGGAGGACTCCCATGCATCTTTGAGTGTTTTAAGTACAACAATTTGAGTAGAAACATTAGCTACTATTTCAATGATGGTGTCAAGTGAACTACCATCGGGGGTGTTGACCAAATCCTTGGCCTTCTTCAAATTCCTTTTCCTGGATTCCATGTGGGGAATCAAAAGTGCTTGTAGCTCTAGAAGTTTCATCTGTCTCTTATTCTCTTCTTTTCATAGTTCTTGATGCATCCCCATCAAGTGTTTCAACCTCGAGTAATAGACTTGTAAAGAACCAAGCTCTGTAGTGACATTTTTTAGCTGCTCAGTCAAATTGGTCTCAACAGACTCATCTTTCTACCTTATGTCCTTGGTGAAGTTTGAAATAGAACAATTTTTTTGAAAAATTGAAAGTATATGAGACAACTTAGTCTCAATCTTGGTAGATGCCTCATAAAGTGATACTTTATCGACTGCAATGTTGTCTAGAATGGATTCAAAAAAATTTAGTTCCATCTTCCTTGAATTAACCTTCATCATGTAGTCAGTAGTGTCCTGTTTTGGATTTTGGACTTGGCCCACTAGTCCTTCTACTTGAATAATGATATATTCTATTTCATCAACATTGGCATCTAGGACAATTTCCTATAATACATCTTTAACACTTTACAATACATCAGTCTTTTTTCTCTTTTGAAGTAATTTATTTTGCATTTCCTTAAGTCTTACCAATTCTTCATACTCAGTCATTTCATCATAGTCCATAGTAGATAGGTTGACATTTGGTAAAATGATTGGTTGACTCATATCTACATGTTTCCTCTTCTTTGATTTTTTCTTCTTTTCTAACTTCTGTGGGGAATCTAATGCCTTTAGGGCATCAGATGTTATCTCTGTTGTACTAGTGTTAGCTCTTTGATTATCTTGTTTGGTTTCTTCATTATTTTCTTCCTATTTTTCCTCTGCTTTATTCTCTCCCAGTGTCTCCTATTTCTTCTCATTTGTGTGTTTCTTAGATTTCTTTTGATTACTTTGATCCTTTGGCTCATCTTTGTCAGTCTCTTGTTCCTATGCAATAGACTCGGTTGGGGAACTAGTCAGTGTTCAGTGTTGCTAGTTTCTTGGTAGTCGTATCCTTCTCGGTGTTCTTGTTTTTCTCAACTTATATTTCCTTCTCTATTTCTTTTTCCTTCTCTGTTTCCTTTTCCTTCTCTATTTACTTTGGTTGGTCGGTTGCTTCTTGCATTGCTTCCTTTTGAGACTCGGATGCTACATAATTTGTATCCATAACAACTGGATCATTATCACCTTGAGTTGTGTGATAATCTAGTAGAAGTATTATAATACAGGTTGTAGAGTAGGATCAGTGGTAGCCTTATCATTGATGTTTATTTGTTCTATATCGATATCCTCAGTTGCCATAGCATTCTCATCTTGTGATGTATCATCTCTGTGATCATACTACTGTAATATCCTCAATAATAATTTTATCGGTGTCAATTGTCAAATCAATAGGATTGTTCTTACCTTGACTATCTTTTACAACTTCATCAGTTTTGGTTTCCTTTTCTTGCTCAGCTTGAGATTCAAGCTCTTTGATGTTGAGTATATCTCTCCATTTTTCATCAGTTTCTAACTGTAATTGCTCCAAGTATCCTATCTGAATCCTTAAATATCTTCCTTTCACAAGAAATCATTTAGAGTGTTTTTTAAATATCTCTTCAATTTATTCAACAGATAGATTTGGTAGAGTTAGCATGAGAGATATTTCTCTCATTTGTTTTTCAGCATTCATAGCATATTTCCATATTGCATCTATATTGTTGTATAACTCAATAGGAAAAAAAACTTGAAAAATTTAAGTGGTGTGTATTTGAATTTTTGTAAAGAGTAGATAATTGCATCTTCAATTTTTACGTTGTTCTCTTTACTTTGAGTGTTGTATTATGTTTTCTTCATTCCTCTGAATGTTCCATACTTCTTCATTGTGTCTAAAATTTCATCTAGACTTCCTGGTGGTGGACGATTTTTCTTCACAACTTTGAATTTTCTCAAATCTTCAGTCATTTTCTAGTGGTAGCTTTAATTTTCTCCTTGGTCTACTGGTTTCCTTCTTTCTTCTTACATATGTCTTCTCTTTCGGTTCAACAGAATTCTTCTTTGCTTTCGGTGATGTTGTAGACCTTGTTGATGATCTAGTAGATTAGGAGCTCAGTGAAGGCTTCAATACTTGTGGTTTCTTGCCTTCCACTTTAGAGGGTCCTACCTCATCTTCTTCATTATCAATTCCCAAATCCTTTGTCAAATTAGCACTCATCTTGCTAGATTTTCTTTGAATTTTAGGTACCAAGATACCTTACTTAATCTTAGCCTTAGCTTCATATGTTCCATACCTCTTGGCTCTTTTTTCAACATGCTTAGCTAAGAGAGTTTCAATTTGTTGAGATGCAATATCTATGTCCATCTCATATCCTATAGACTGTAGACCCATGCTCCTAGGCTCAACTACGTTTATGATGCATGAGTCGGTGTCTACCTCAAACATATAGAATCATGATATTTCTCTACTAATTGAGGTGGAAATATAAATTTATGATGCATCCTAGCTTGGATTTGGTGAAGTAGTCATTCATAATAATGTCAAAATTATCTCCTAAATTCTGAATATATACTCACTAATTTGATAAATGATAGGCTTATCAACATTCCATTTCACACTTCCAATAGATGGAAAGAAGTTCTCAAAATAAAAGTATATGCATACCAGTAGTGAGCCGAACTTCAGTGTATTTGTCTTTGCTTTCCTTATAGTGTTAATGTTTTCTTCAAGTTGTTTCAGCAATATCTCACATAGATCAATCTGCATATATTTCTCTATAATCTTGTAAGCCAGATCAATAGCTCCACAAGTATGCTGTCCACTTGGGATGATTGAAATACTTGGTAGGAAAATATTTTGCATGCGAACTTCAACTCGGGGTCTTTAATAGTATAAATATTCAGACCTCTTCCATGCCATTTTTCTTTGGTTAACTCACTCAACTTTTTTTCTCAATCTATCTTATAGCCTTTTGCTTATCTCCAACCAGGTAACCAGTCACAATGTGTAATAGATCCTTTGTGATCTTCACAGGTTAATCTAGCCACATACATTGGTCATGTAATTGGTTAAGGACCATCCTTATCCACTCAGTTTTGAATACCTTCGGGATATACAGGGCATGCATCAAGCCATTTGAATCCAAATGAACATGATCACTCTTTAGTTTCCTATCTACACATAACTTCTGGTAAGATGAATCAATCTCCGCTTCACAAATCTCCTCAACCTTACAATGGAAGAACATGCGAATGTATTCAGTCAATAGAACGCTGTCTGAAATGGAAGAAAGTTCTCCCATCATGTCTGGTTCAACTGCCTTCTCAAGAGATAGCTTGTACTTAGGATTCAAAGGCTCAACATTATCAACCACAACTGGGTTTTGAGATTTCAGGGCCATATCCTCTTGTTAAACACAAATTTTTAAACTAGGGTTTGTGTCTATGACTCAATTGCACTAATATAACTAGGGAAATGCCACAAATGCCTTGAATAGATTCAAATGTTCTCAAAGTGGTATTGGATTACCTTCACAATCCCTCAAGTTCTCTTGAGGACTCAATTATCCAACTCTATTCACACTACTCTAGAAAACATTAAGTAACAATAATAGATGATGTGGTCTATATATGGCTTTTTCTAGGTTTAGGGTTTTCAACGGTCATAAAGTTGAAATTAATGCTCCATTGACTTAATTTACTAATTAATTTTACCATTTCCTTTTACCGAATGATTATAAAACATAAGCATAACAATATGTATCCAAATGCATCTAAGTATACTCATATGGATCTCTGCACATACATTTAGGAACCGATTTAAGATTTGAAATTCAACTTGCAGTTCCTACTCATACCTCTTTACTGATTAGGTCAATTTGGTTGCACTCGATCTGGAGGATGAGGTGCCCTCAATTATTCCAAAAGATGTTCCATCATCCATGGTCTTTCTTCTACATGTCTTATTCATATGATCTCTCATTTCTTCAACACCCACTTCTGATTTCTCAGACGTTGCTTCCTCGATAGGAGGTTTGCCTCGGTATCTGCACTCTTTGGCAAGGTGACCTAGCTTGTGACAATGGAAGCATGCCATGCCAAGGTTTTTCCAAGATCTTCTATTGTTCCTACCAAGTAACAACATGCAATTTGAAGTAATATGCCCATATCTTCCATAGACTAAACATGACATTTTGGTGTTATAGTCTCATGTTATGGATGTACCGTGTTGGTTTCTAGGAATTTTTTGTCCGTTTGATACCCATTTTTCATTTCTCTTTTGTGATCTTCATTCTTCAGTTCTATGGACATGCTTTTTGCAGTTATTGCAGTAGCTATCAAACTTTGGATTTCTTGTGTTTCTTATAGTCTTTGATCTGCATTCAAATGCTCAGTGCCCATACTTGTTATAGTTATAACAATATCCATCAAACTTAGAAATATTTTGTACATTACCTCTTTTGCTTCTGCATACATTTGTAGTATGTCCAGGTTTCCCACACTGGTAGCAACAAGGCTTGTTTGACTTTGGTGGGGTAGAAGTGACTTGACTGTCAGCTTGATTAGAGGACTCTCCTTTCTTAGTAGTTCTCTTACTATTGAATCCTAGTCTAGTCTTGTCTGTCAGTTTTCTCTGACCTTTAAGCTGTGCATCCAATGATCTTAGTGTTTCTTCATTTCTCTTTAGTATCTCATTTTCTTCTTTTTTAGATTTCATCTCCCTAGTCAATCTATTAGTTCCACACTTTAGTACTTGATTCTCAAACTCTTTCTTGGTCAACTCTATATTTTCTCTCACTAGATGATCGGTCATATTATAGTGTACCTATTTTATCCTCATGATCTCATTGTCTTTCTCAGTTATTCTTGCCTCAAACTGTCTTTTATCTTCTTCAGCTAATTTTAGTGCATCTTTACCCGTTCTCTTAGAGTCAAGTATCTCACTCATTCTTAATGCTTGTACTTCTTGATCTATTTTTACTAAGTTCAGTTACTCGGTGAGTGTCTTGTTCTTTTCCATGAGTTCTGCAATGGCTAAATCACCTTCACCATTTAGACTACCTTTAGATGTTGTCTCAAGAGTATCAACATGCTCTTGTGTGGATATCAGTTCACTACATAGCTACTTTCTCAATTTTAAGGATTTTTCTAACTTGCTTTTCTGATTTTCAATCACTTCTTGTGCACTCTCCAACTCAAACTCAAGACTATCAATCTTCTTAGGTTTCTTGTAACTTTCCATAGTCATGATCTTTACTCTTAGGTTGTTAAACCCTTATCTCAAGAGACTAGCTCTAATACCAATTGTTGGATTAATCTATGGAAAGGTAAGTGCTAAGAGGGGAGGGGTGAATAAGTACTTTAAAACTTTTAACTACTATTCATTACTTTTAACGAAATTGAATGCCATTCATAAAAAACAATGAAAACATGTAAAGTAAATCATAAAACCATGACACATAAAACAATGACTTTTGGTCACATAGAAATCCTTGGTTAGAGGGAAAAATTGTAGTGCGGAAGGCACCTATAATCATTTGATTCTGTAGAATAAATGTTGCTCAGTTAGAGATACAATTTTAGCTACTTTTGGTAGCTTACCCTTTAAGGAGTATTATACTCGATCAAGAGTACAAAAGACTTATTCATTCTACCTTGTTAAAGGATTTTACAATCTCTCATCTAAGAGATGTACCTGGTTAGAGGATTTACAAAATAAGACCTATTAGGGCCTACCCACTGAATTGGATTTCTACTCTTCTTACTATTACAAAACAATTAAAAAAATTTCTGCAAGTATGCATCAACCATAATGTTGTTCAGACTCTTTATGCTTTGCAAGTGCATTACCTCTTTCTGCACTCAATAACTTATCTTTTCTGCACCCTATATCTTCTGCATTCTATCTTTTGCTCTGTCACTACAACTGCTTATTTCTCTTTAATATTCACCATCTCTCTATCATATTCATGTTTTGTTTATTTTATATGATCTTAAGGCGGTTAACCTAATTTAGATTCTTCTCCTTCTGCGGTGGAGGTGAGGTGGTGCGAGGTTGGTTTTATTACCAATGCACTTATTATACTTTAATATCATTATTTAAACTGCCTCATGATTATGTGCAATCATGATATTGCAATCCCAATGTTCTACCTACATTTACCTTGAAAATAGTAAAAGCTTTCCTACTCGGCGTTTAGGTTCAATGTTACAAATTTGAATTGTTATATCGACTCTGGTATACTTGGTAGTATTCTCTGATCTTTTTTAGTGACATAACCTTTTTGGTGACTCAATGACTCAGTGAATCGATGACTAACTCTTGATCGATAACTGTCCTTTTCTTAACTAGGTGTGTGTTGTTGTTTGGTTCTCGGTGTCTTTGATACTCTGCTTTTTCGACTATCTGCCATAGTGTATTCTTCCTCTTTATCGAGTAGCTTCATTGACTATTATGATGTTAACAAAATTAATGACAAAAAAATATCTTATATGAGTATCAGCTCATGTACGACAAGCATAATTTGACCTAAATGAAACTCTTTCTTTGAATCATTTTGGGAAATGGTATGTAACACAACCAATACTAATGAAAATATTTTTTAGTAATTTTATTCTAAATATTTTATTTTTTATTGGGCATAATTATTATTTTTAAAGCCTCCTGTGTACAACAAGCATAATTTGACCTAGACTTATCATTTTTTATTTTTTTAAAAGTCTATACAATTGTCTCTAGTTTTATGTCATTTAATTTTTTTCAAGAAATATAGAAATAAAAAAGTTATTAAAATAAGAAGAAAGACTTCCATTTCAAGTCTCTACACCTTTTTCAATAGAAATTGATTGAAAAATAGAAAAGTAAATCAAATTTTTTTAAAAATTACATATTTGGAATCTACAGTGTCCTCTATAATTGATTTTTTTCAACAAAATATTTTGTTGAAAATGCATTCAGATATTTAGCTAAAGTGTGTTTCAATCTTCAAGTCCTTCTTTAGTTGTTCATTCTCCTTCCTTAGTGTTTCATTTTCAACACACAATTGTATGTTTTCATCACCAGTGTCACTTAGTTGTTCATTTTGTGCATAGTTCTCATGTGTCAACCTCTGAAGTATAACATCCTTTTCTCTTATCATTTCTTCAACATTCTTCTTTGTAGTTTCAGTAGTCCTTTTTGCATCTTCAAAAACTCTCATGCCTTTAAGAACTTCACACATCCTTATGGCTTGACTTTCTTGTTCTCTTTTCATCTTGGTAACTTCTTAAGTCAGGATCTTGTTCTCTTCCATCAGATCTGCTATTGCAGCCTCTGCTTCCTCAAAGTTAACACTTCCTTCAGGGTGATCCTACAAAACCGTGTCCCACTTTTTGGCCAACTTTGACACTAAAGCGAACATTCTAAAAAAAAACTTCACTTTCAAACACCTATTGTCATAAAACGATTAAGAATATGAAGATGATGTAAACTAGTGACTTTGAGAATTTGTTTTCTAGTTTATAAATATATTTTTTTGAAAAAATTTGGAATTTATTTGTATCCAGTTTTCCTTCTCCTTCAAAAATTGTTTGTGTGAAAAATCAACATTTTTAACGAGTGACACTCACTTTGACCAACATAACATTTTTATAAAAGTGATAAGAATGTAATTATTTTGAATTTAGGTTTGTAACACTAATATCTAGAGAAACCATTTGGTTTCATTCAATTTGGTTGAATATTTTATAGTTTATTGAGTTATGAAGTGACATTAACTATAATTTGGACATAGGTTCACTTGGATCGCTCTAACTCTATCTATATATATCAAAATTCATTTATTATTTTTGATAAAAGGTAACATAAATACCTATTTCCTAGATATTTTTCATAATTTTTTTTCCCCTAATTTACTATTTTCTAGAACCGTCGAACATAGAAGTTGCTAAATGGTCAGACAACCTCTGTTTAGTAAAACTTAAAAAAAAAGTCTTAATAAACTCAATATATTCATAATCTTTGGAAAGCTTTCTCTAATTAATATCATCCTATATTTTGGTTTGTCAAATGAATTTATTTGATCCCACAAAAAGTTAATGTCAAAGTGATTTTTTGTCAGCATTTTGATAGGTGCAAAGGAGACTCGATTATAGGTGTGAGTGACAAGTAGAGAGATTATACCAAAGAGATTTTGATCCAAGAGGCTTTTATCTAACCATTTTCAATTTAATCCTTCAAATGGGAGATCTCAAGGATTAAATCATCATATTTTCTTAAAAATGTGTAATTTAAGCAAAAATCAGGATGTTCAAAAAAGTGGGACACACTATTGTGGGACCACCCTTCAGATAGTTCCTCAATACTTCCCAAAAAAATTTTCACTTGTTCAAACAATTATTTTCTTTTTTCCAATGAAGACTTTATCTTGTTCTTCAACTCTTGAATCATCCCATTGGCTGCCTCCAACTATTTCCCATACCTATAGCTTTCCATCTCCTCGGACCTACTCCCCAAGTTCTCAAACTTTTCCTCTAGAGAGTCTATGCTCTAATACCAATTTTTGGGAATAATAGGTACTGAGAGGGGGGGGGTTAGAGTCAGGACTACTAATAAAACTTTTAGACTTTTACTAATACCCTTAAATAGAAACGAAAGAAACTTCCAAACTATGAAGCATATAACTATAACTATACAGTAAATATGCAATAAATCAAATGAAAACACATGCACACACATAACACTTTCATTTTTATTGTGGAAACCCTTGGTCAAGGGGAAAATTCACAGTGGGGATGAAACCCCCAATCTTCTCGCTATAGTAGAAAAGAGTGCTCTGTTAGGATATTGCAATCTATCATTGTCTAGGTGACTCACCCTATTAAGAGTGACCAATACCTTATTAGAAGTATCAAAATTCCTATTATAGACTACCTTGTTGGAGGATTTTAATCCCACTTATATAGTGTTCACCCTATTAAGGGATTTACAATAAAAACCTGCTAGTGACTACCCTGTTAGGGGATTTAGACTTGTTGAAACTATTAGGACAACAAAAATAAAAATTAACCTATGATATGCACTACTCAATGTTGATCAGATCGTTGATGCTCTATACTTGTTTTGAATCCAATTATGTAGCTTCTCTAGAAATAGCTTTGTAATCACATCTTAAGATCTTTCTGACAATAGCACTTCATCCACTTTGCAATAACACTTCAACTATTTCTCTCTTGTAGTAACTATCATCTTAAAACCTTATATATTGTCTTTACATTTGACTGTAGACCTAATCAGGGTTTCTAATTTCGTTCAAAATTGCTTTATCAATCTTAACTAACTCATAGAAACTTGAAATCCTTACCGCGTCGGTCATAACAAACTTTAAGTTGTTATTCCCAATGTGAAATATTTCTTCCATTTTATTCGCCAAAACATACCTTGGATTCATACAAAAATTTGTACACAATTCCCTAAGAATTGATTTATTCAATTTCTCGAACAATGTACTAAATTTTTCATATTGTCCAGATTCACTGAATCATCCACCGACATAACCGTTTTAGTCAATTAATCAAGACTGATTAATAACCTTTGGCTTTTACCTATTCACTATGCTGACCAGTTAAGAGTATCTTAACTTTTACCTTTACCGGTGTGACCTAAGAGTCGCGGTCACAAATCATAGTTCACATGTTGTCTTTATACCTTCCAATGCACCGATAACAAAACTTGTCTCCCTTTACCGATCTGACCTTCACCTGTTATTTTTTCTCCGATTACCTTACTCACTTAACTTCTCTTTACCGACTGGATATAACTATGTACCGGTTGGTATAACTTCATATACTTAAACAAAATAATCTTACCTATGTGATGGATTACCAATAATGACAACCATACTCTATAAAATCATCATCAATGTCATCTACCAACATTCTGCAATCAACACCTAGGTTGGTAGTAACCACTTTTAAATGGATTTAAACAAATATCTAGCCCTTAAACTCACCCATATTTCCTTCTTGTATTCTTATTTTTTAAACCTATCAGCTCTTTGTGGCAATTTATCAATTCTTCACACTCCTACTAGAAAGTCTCCAACATTGTTAAGCATTGCCACTCTCATGTGAGAACTCCAAAATTGTTTAAGCACTTTACTCAAAGATTCCAAAAGTATTATTTCCTCTTATCTACAAACATTAACTAAAGTATTAATATTCTTATTTTTTAGGGCTATAAATATCTAGATTTTCAGAAGGGTATTTTAAGATTTATTTTTTAAATATCTCTTATGTAAGAGTTGTGAGAATATTAAGTTTTTATAAGAATTTTGTATTTTTAAGTTGTTAGTGATGTGATGCTACATATGTATTTAGTGAACACATTTAACTGAAAAATTGTGATCTAAATATTATTTAGCTAAAATAAATCCATCTTGATTATATATTGATCTTGAAATCAAATTTTAGTAAAAAATAATTAAATTTAATTGCGCTAACAAGTTAACCTAAAGTAGGATATAACTTTGAACATTCACCTATCTATGGAAATGTTGAATATTTCAAAGTGTACCCATCTTGACAAAACTCCGCATTCAATTTCCAAAGGGGTAGTCTTCGTTTCTTGATATAAAAATTGTAATGGAACTAGTGAGATGACGTAGGCACATATATGTAATTAGATGATTACAAAGGTGAGTAAACCAAACAAATAAAAGAAAGAGTTAATGATATATTAGAATAAAACCATGTATATTGCATGACTATAAGGCAATATAGGTGCTTGAATTCTACCCTCCAAAAACTTTGATTTTTTTTGTTGTTTTCTCTCTTAAAAAATTGGATATGAAAGGATAACATTTTACACACACTCACTTCTTCTAGGGACATATCTAGTTTTGGAATCTCTAGACTGGATAACAAGATCTAGAACCCACACAAGATTCCTTAGTTTGTTCATTGTATGAAACCAAAACTAAAAAAGAAAACTCTCCATCTCCTCTTTACATGATCCTTTGAATTAGTAATTTTTATAATTATGTCACATTGAGATACACTAATTAGGCATGTACTCAAATGCATACAATGCATTATGCTTAGGATAACTCCTAGTTAGTGACCGTATTCCCTCCTATTAGCAAATTCAAAAATAAGCATTCTAACAAAAATACACTTAATATTGTTAATTGATATATATGATGAAAAAAGCGAGGGTTAATTAAACAATAGAATTTTCTCAATTGAAAGAATTATTATAGTTAATGTTTATGCCCAATATATAGTGTGATCATAGGAGATTTCTTTTAGTAATGTATTGATCGCTTTTATTTGTGTAGATTTTGTTTTATACACTAATAATATTATGTAATTAAATACTAAAACTTTCACAATTAAACTTTCTAACAATATTTTTGTAGCTAATTTTTCGTAGCTTTAAATTTGTGAGAATATTCACATGCCAACATTAAAGAGTTTAAGGGAGAAACGTTATAGCAAAATGGATAATAAATTCAAAGTTTGCATACAATGTGACACCAAGATTTGAAGCCTTTCCAGGGATCCATTCTTGTCCAAGTCAATATTCTCCCATTCTTGAAGGCTAGCTTATAAGCACAACAACAAGTTACCTTCATTAACTTCTTAGTAGCCACTTTAATATCAAAGAAATTCAATTGCAGACTACAAAAAAAGAAAATTCAATTTCAACTATGCTAGTAGAGCTCAAACTATAAAATTGAAGTCATAATCATACCTAATTAAATTCAAACTTCAATTAAAAAGTCTTCAATTCTTATACTTAACCCAAATCATACTTAAATATCAATTATTGATCATGCTTGATCATACATGAATAAAAGGATTGTCAAATCTGCAAAATAGACATATATTATTATTTTCCAATAAAAACACTTTCTATTTTATCATATTTCAGAAATAGATACTAACCTACAATATATCCCAAATCAAACATGAATATCAATTATTGATCATGGTTGATCATACACCAATAAAATAAATATCAAATCTTGAAAATAGACATATATTATTTTTTTCTAATAAAACATAATTCTATTTTATTATATTTCAAAGATAGTCACTACACCACAATATAACACTGGTTTTCATTCATTTAATCATAGTTCGCAAACTGTTTGACTACTCTCCAAGTTGTGCAATACTCTTTGTTTTTCTTGTTGGCGAGTTTGTACAAGTTTAACTCTCAAATTTTTATAGACATGCTAAAAATGTAGTTAAGAAAATGTCAACACGAATAAAACACTAAGTTGTTGAGTATTTGTCGAATTTTTGTTAAGTCGAAAATTTTAGACTTCCCAAATACTCTAAGAATATGTAAACTATACGTTTAATAAATTATAAATATACCCAATGACAACTTTAGTCAATGCCAGTTGAGCTTGCTTGTGGAAGTGTTGTTGAGGTGAACATACAAGTGATTAAGAAGAAAACTGTAATTTTGTTGGGATGTTCACATATGGTATGATTCACATTACTATTGTATGAAGTAGTTGCAAGAGAATAATAGCCCAAAGAACTGTAATGTTTGACAATGGACGGAAAATGTGTCACTAATGCCAAGAATAGGAGGATTGTCAACGGAAATGTGAAAGATGAAGTGATATTTAACTTAATGATAATAGATAGACCACAATCAATTTTAGGGTTCCGTAACGCAAATACGAGTAGAGAATGTGACAGTCTTAAGTACACCATGTACGCGTAGCCATCACAAGGCTATGGTCGGTAGCGTGTTGACAATATTACATGTAAACTACAAAATTCAAACCATCTAATTTTAGATGTTTAAGCTGAAAACGCCACCATTATTGCTGATTTGCAATGCTCTACATGGATGACAAATTGAATCTGAAGAAAGCAACATTTAAAAAAAAAAAATGAATAAGTATTTTTTTAGTTTATCAAGAAATATTATATATTAATTTATTAAAAAAATAGGTGGTATGGTATCACATCTTAAGAAGTTATTTGTAAGAAGATTTATAAAGTATACCAGATTTGGCCATTCAAATGCATTTGGATGGTTAAAAAACCTACATATCAATTATCAAATTGTTAAATTTCAAGACTTTTTTTCTAGGGGCATAAGAGTATTCTTTTTTCTCCTTTGAGTGAAATACATATAGGCATATAACCATTCAATATAGATAGCCTATACAAAAATGATCAGGCTTGCAACATCAAATCAAAATAATCCTTTGTGAATTATATTTTTTTTGGAGTCTCTTAACATTATTGTTTTTTAATTATATTTTTTTTGCAATCTCTTAGCATTTTTTAAATTTTTACTTTCTCTTGCATCATATATCTTTATAAGTCTTACTTGCACTTGTAGATGGTCAGTTTGGCAATTTGGTTGAGTATAAAATTACGATTTAAAAACATTTTTTAATGTCAAAAATTTCATTTGGTTTTTTATGTAGTTTGGTTTAAGCGTTATTTGGGCCACATGGTTCAATTGTAAACCTCACATGACCTCCACTAGAATCAAGATTGCTAAGTTTTGGTGATGCAGGAAATTGTTACCAGATAATCACCTCAAATCTCCCCTATTGCAACCCAACTAGGTGACACTTATTATTTTCCTCTACTATAGAGCACATCATATAGTGGATCGTAAATAAACCTAGTGCTAAGAATTTTCCCTCTAGTACCTAAAAGGGGGTGAACTATTTTTGCAATAACTTGGGCATAGTGTATTATTTTATTTAAATGAGATATCGTCATAAAGAAAGTTCCATGAATTTTCTAGTGGTTTAGGTTATATTCTAGAGTTATATTGTTTGATCATACTAATTGCTAATCAAAATTAGATGTTCTTTTTTTGTTCTCAAGATCATAATTTTTTCCATGATCTTCAAATTTCGCGATTCTTTTGAAATTGGAAAGGTATAAAGGATCTCTACCAAGCCATACATGCACTCTTTTCTAGATTCTACCCTTAGGTATCTATTATTTGTATTTTCTTTTTTTCCTATATTTGCATCCTATTGGATTATTTGTACATTTTAATGCTTGGGGAGGTGCTTCTTTGATCTAATCACTTCATTTGAGCCATATTTTATGTATTAATCTCAAATTTTATCTTTTGAGAAGTGTATCAATGTTGTAATAATGAGTTTTCCAACTCATCATTTTGTGATCATTTAGACTAAAGATAGTTATGATTCTTGGCAAAAAGGAATTTTGACACATAATAGATCTGCCTTAATTGTTTTCCTTTCCTTTATGGGCTAATTCCTAAACTAGCAACACAATGGAAGATATTTGTTTGTGATAATAATAATGATCATATAGTATGATTTATTAGTTCTAGTTTCAATGAAAGGATCTTCAGAATTACCTACCATTATATTTTAAGAATCAGGGGCCCACGTATTATTTGGACCCAGATTTGGGATATTTTGTAGATCCACATATTGTTCCATTCCTAGACGATCCTGCTTTAAAATGCCTTGCTCTACTTTATGATTTTGTTTACAATGATACCTTAGAGGAGTTTGAATATGGTGAAAAACTCGAGTATTTTGATTACTCAAATAGTTCTTCTAGACAACTCCTCCTCCAATTGATATTACACATTCATCTTTTTTAATGTATTTTTTGATATCTTCTCAACAAGTATCCAATTGCCTTCTTTAATTGGGATTCCTATCTATCAAAAATTATTATTTGTTTGTAGAGTCTCACATTTCATATTTGGAGGATCAAATATCATTTTTATCTCTTCTATTTGATGATAGTCATAACACAACTATTGTCACTTTATCTTTTTGTTTGGAGCTATATAGTCTTTCTCTTTCCCTCTTAAGGGGATAATTGATTTTAATTTCAAGATAGATTTATTCCTTGGGGTATCACTGAGTCCTCCATACATCATCCTTGTTTGTATCTTTTCTCTCTTTTTTAAAGGAGTTTTTTCTTGGAATGAGATACTTTCTTTTCTTTATTTGTGAGAGATTTCAATTGTACATGGGTACCTAACATATCCTTGTAGCCAGAACCCATCATAATAGAATTGGACCTTTGGATCTAATAATATTCTACTTAAGTTGCACTTACGAGAGTTTGTTGATGTATATAATGTTTTGTACCTAGTAAAATATTATACCTAGCTAGTTCCTAGAAGGGACTTATTTACATGATCTAATTTTACTTAAGTTCTAGTTATTGTTTCTAGAAGTCTTAGTTGTCTAGATAAGAACTTATCATATCTAGTCTTTATAATTTTATTTAATTCTAAATAAATGGGCCATTTAATAATTTATTGAAGTTGTTGTCTTATTGTATAAGACTAAGACATGTGTCAACACCCTATTACATTGTATATTTCATATTCAATCAATCAATCTTGAATAATGAAGCAAGATATTACTCCCATTTTCTCTCTTATGGAAGTTATTTTGGTCTAGCGACTAATGTTGGGGGTGTTAAGGAGTCACAATTAAGTCCTATAATTATACCACTTATTCCCATAGTTTGAACTCTAGTACATGAATACTTCAAGGACTACAATAATTGGTTCACTAGTCTACTATGCTCGTATCTCTCTTTGGTGGTCTTCTATATTTTACCAATTATCAATGGGTGATCCATGTATGTCCTTCAAATATTAGATATAGTATGTTGCCAATAATTTTTACATCTTGATGTGGGATGAAAAGTCAAATTTGATGCATAACAACTACCAAAGGGTGCTTCTAAATTACAATAATTTACAATTAAATTTCATATTTTAATATTCAACTATGTTGACACATACCCTACGATTCTATAACTTGATTCGATATTTTGATTTTAGCACATGGGTAATGAAAAATCACTATTACGTTAGTCCACTATGCCCATATCTCTTTTTTTGGTCTTCAATATTATTTCTATTATTATTTGGTGATCCCTATGTGTCTCTTTTGAACATTTGAGAGCTAGATATTGGTAATGACCATAGACTTTGTATATTTTTTATGTCAATACTATTTAAATAATTCCTTTATATATGTAATAGTAAACCACCCTAATAATTTTTATGAAATCTGTAGAGAAAAGTATACTAATGAGATTAATAAAACTAAAACATATGTTAAAATTTAGTATAAATAATATTAAATATAGTTTAACAAACAAAGAGTGCATTTTGAGGTGCAACAACTCCAAATTTTATCAACAAGGATCACCTAGCAATACATAGTAAGATAAGGTACTCGTATATACAATTGATATCCATACTATTTCAAGTTACTAATAAACTATGAATCTGATGAGCCTATGATATTATTTCTATATTCCTCTTTTTCATGACCATATGTGCCAAGAGGAGGCACAATCAAATTAGGGTCCACATCTTCAAATTAAGTTTGTAGCTGGTTTTTTCCTTATAAAATGACCTTATTAAAAATTACCATATTGTATAATTATCAATATATTTTTTAAAAAATTTATCACTTTATATCAAACCTATAGAATAATTGCAACTCAATTCGAGAACATAAGCCTCGGCCAATAACCTTTGGTAAAGAGAAAGGAGTTGTAAAAATTGCCATGACACAATCATGGCCTCATCCCTTATGGTACTTGGGCTTTACAATGAGCAAGAATTTATCCTTAGAAAATTCATTAAGAGTCAATCAACTTCATCAAGAGACAGAGGACCTTTAACTCAAAGAAAAATTCAATAGAAATTATATATCCTATTTTAATATTTAGTAAATACACTAGAAACAGATTTACTCATATAAAATTTGTAAAACTAAACCTATGTTATATTTTAGCCAAAAAAACCAAATATATAACAATTTCTATATAGTTCAGATTGTTCTCTTTCATGTTGGAAAGGTTTGACCTCTTGGTGGAAGAACCCTAATGAAGATCATTTGACTATCATTACTTCCTACCTCTTTACAAGACAATCTTGATGTGAACGTCGATGCCAACATGTTCTTAGAGTGTCTTGCTACTCCTGATGTGGCTCTTTTGAGCTCAATCATTCTTGCTACATGCTTCACTTTTGCGTCATACCCAAATCCTCAAGTATTGGCTATTATTGCTTCTGCTCTGACGCAATCTTCTCCTCCTATGAATGAAACCTATCCCTCACCTAGTTCTCTTGTTGTTGTCCCTTCTACAAATTTTGTTGATTCCTAATTGGGGAAATCATCACTTGTTTCCTATGATAATGGGGTCTAGTATGATTGTATTTCTTAGACAATGACTCATAAGAAGATAAAATATTCTTCTTCTCCTCTTCTCTCTTTCGTGTGATGTGAAAGAGAATTATACAAATTAGGGACGAGACCCTTGTTTCCCACCGGTTCTTTGCTCTAGTCAAAAGCCTATTAGTATCTAGTTTGTCATGTTCACAATCTCACGTCTTGTGAGATTTGCATTATTTTCCTTGATTGTTGTTCTATAATACATTCGAGCCCTTCCTATACTTATTTTATCAAAACAATTACTATATGGTATAATTATCAAATATAACTTTAAAAAAAGGGAGTGCCTTATATCAAACCTAGATATTTTTGCAAATCAATTTGGAAGCAAAAACTCAAGCTAATACCCATTTAGTTAAGATCACCCAATACACAATCCTGACCTCACTCCTTATGATATTGAGAGCCTTACATTTAATAATATTTTATCCATAATAAAGTCATTAAGAACTATTCACTTTACCTAGAAATAAAATATCTATAATTTAAAAAAATCAATACAAATAACATATAACTTTTTTTTATTGACATTTCAGATCACACCCAAATATAACATTGTAAAAAAATTAAAATCTATACTCTCTTAGTTTTTGTATAACAGACCTCCTTATTTGTACACCATTCTACAAACTATTCCCCAATCATATATGATAAACGATATCTCACAGTGCACTATGTCGAAACCTTAGAATCTACATTCTTGAGATTGAGTCGGCAACGAAGAATATAGGAAAATTTCCAGCCTTAAAGATCTCACATATTACAGTCTTTATATTATAATAGACCCAGATGTCTCCTTAGATTAAGTAGCTAGACGGTACAAAGAAATTAGATGAATAAGAATAATTGCCTGACACAAAGGACAGCCTCGTACAGTTTCTAAGATATAATGCTGTGTAAAGCTAGAATGAAGCATTTTCTTTTATGCAAAACGTTAAACATGTATGGACAAAGAAAATTTAGAGAGATGATTCCTGGTAGTTGTAGTTTATTGTCAGAGATCAGTATATTATAATACAGCTTTAAAATCTTTATATTTTGTTTTCACAAGATTATTTCATCAATACTCCAACAGAATCACGACATACTTCTAATATTTTACGACTTTTTCTTTCTACAGAATGTTTTCAATGCTCAACAAAATACTTTCCACATTAAAGAATGTAATGGAAAGATTCTTATTTTCAGGGAGTATTTTCAAAATACTGTGAGAAACTTCGACCTCTATATTGTAGATAGCCACGAATTCCATGTATGTTCATATAGAGGTTGTAGATAATAATAGTTTTATAAGGACATGAATTTTTTAATATGAAGACATCATATAATATTATTATTTATAAATATTAAAAAAATATGTGTTATATCGGATCATGTTTGATGGTAAATTAATAAAGTTGGAAAATGGGATAAATATGTGGTCTTGAAAAAGGAAAGATATCTAAAATAATATTTGAGTGGTTCTATAAAATAATATTGTAATGACTTGACAAAGAAAATATATGGTGAGGTATTAGTTTAATATAAATAAAAAGAAGATTATTACAATTAATCACCGGGGTCCACTTTAGTGTTATGGAAAGTAGGGGAGAGAGATCTTGGCTATTAGGGTTATCCCATCCTTTACCTACCAAATCTTTCCATCATCTATAAAATTTCAATCGGTGTCAATAATTGTTTCTCCTTTCTCAAGTTCACATTGGAATTGATTCTATATAGTCTATAGTGGGTATACACCAAACAAAGAGAATTTCCCTTGATCTAGAGAGGCCCACCCAAGCCATTAAGGGATATGAGAGAGTGATATAAGGAAAACATAATTGTCTTAGTAATTAGATGATGTAGGTGATGGTGGGGTCTGGTCAAATTATTGCATAGTCAATGTTGGTAGTGCAAAGGATGAGGATATCTACAATTGTGAGGATAGTACTAAGAGGACTTATAGTAGCTACATCATGGGTCCCAATAGGGGGTTCTAGAAAGGGGCGATAGAAAAGGTGAGGCCCTATTGGGAATAAAATCATTGATACAATCAACTCATAGATTTGGAGATAGAATACTTTAAATTTATGTGATCAAATGTAATTATCTTTGTTTTAGAATTCTTGATTAAGCAATATTAAATTAAATATACAAAATAATACTAAAGTCATAAATACACAAACATTAGTTTATGTAGGATCTTGTTGGTATGTGGTAACACATTATGCTCCTAGGGTGAGATCTTTGTGATTTTGTCAATCACGTTTTCTCCCAAATCAATTAACGAGGGAGTGTATGAGGTGATGCCCTTCCCGTGGGGCTCAATGACTCATCCCTCAATGAGGGCCTAGGGGTGGAGCCCACGGTAGGGGTTTGGGGGAAATGCCTCTTGCTAGGGATATTGGGAGAAACACCCCAAGTCAAGGGCTTGAGGGAAGTTCCTCAAAAGTGAAAATTGTCCATTATTTATTAAAGGAGTCATTTGTTATTTTGGTATATAAAAATTGATCTTTGTAAACCGTTAAGAAGGATTTATAAATATGCAACTATGGAAAGTGAAATATAATCATATTGTAATTTTCTCTTTGCTCAATAATAAAAAGAAAGTGGATGATTATTTATTTGTGGATGTAGCCCGCATTGGGTGATCCATGTTAAATTTGTGTGCCATTGTGGATCATTATTTCTTTCATTTATCCCATATTATATTTAATATTGTTTATTACTTTGGTCTACCTAAACCCTACTAATTAGCATTAGAGCCATGCATTTTAATCATGAGGCAACAAATTTTAGATATGGGTGGGAGGAATAGTTAAAGAAGGAAATTTTAAGGTTGAAAAGTTCAATGGCCAAAAATATTAGTTATGGAAGATGCAAATGAAAGATTATCTATATCAGAAGGATCTATTCTTACCATTGGATGAAAAAACAATGAAGTCAATTAATATGACAGATCCAAAATGAGAAGTTCTTGATAGAAAGACACTTAGAACAATATGGTTTTTCCTAGCATCATAAATGAATTTCAATATATAAGAGATAACAATAACGGTGGACTTAATGTCAGTGATGGACAAACTATAGAAAAAAAACCTCAACTTCCAACAAGGTATTTCTTATGAAATATTTATTTAATATGAAGATTTTAGAAGGTGGGTCTATTGTAGATTGTTTAAATAAGTTTGACATGGTTACTAGTCAATTACGTTTCATAAAAGTAATCTTTTATGATGATTTTAAGGGTCTCTTAATTTTATGCTCATTTATAGAAAGTTGGGATAGCTTGTTCACGGATTTAAGAAAATATGTCTCTATTTCAACACTTTAAATTTTGATGATGTTGTTGAACATAATCCTTAGAAAATGCAATGGAAAAGCACATACAAGACATTGGATGCTTTGATTGTGGAGAACAATAGAAGATGGAGAGAAAGAAGAAAGAACCTATAAAATCACGGGGAATCTTGGAGAGGAAGCTCCAAATCTAGGAAAGGGTTAGAGTTCTAGCATTGTGGGAATTAATGACATCTAAATAATGATTGTGGTCCCAAAACAAAAAAAAAAAACAAGTGGATAGACAATGATAAAATAATAAAGAAGCAAATTTAGTAGGTGATGTGTAGAAAGATGCTTTAATTATTCCTTTAGATAGCATTACTAATCCCTTCATGGTAGATTTAGGGGCTTCATTTCATGCCACACGCCATTGGATATATTTCCTATGATATGGTCAATGTTTTTTTTTTATAAGTTTATTTGGGTTATGATGAATCATTCCAAATTATTAGAAATGGTAAGATACAAATAAACTTATCAAATGGAAACCAATGGTTGCTGAAATAGGCGAGGCATGTTTTCTATTTGAGAAGAAATATAATTTTAGTAGGGAAATAGGGAAGTGAAGTTTGTAGAATTAAAGTTACAAACAACTCATGGAAGGTCACTAAAGGCTCATTGATAATAATAAAATGATAAAAGGTGGTTATATTGGACTTATGCACTGGTAACTCTAATTTTTATATCTCCTTAGCTTCCAAAAGAAAAATATAACATTATGGCACAATAGGATTTGGAACATGAGTTAGAAGGGGATGAAGATTCCCCATTCAAAGAATTTATCGCTAGCTTTAGAAAAAGTTGATTGGGATTGCTATGAAAATTGTGTTTATGGAAAACAAAAGAGAGTCATATTTCTAAAAGTTAATAAAGATAAGAAGAGTGAAAAGTTAGACCTTATGCATTTAGATGCATGGGGATGTGCTCAAGTATCTTCTCTTGGTGAATCTTATTATTGTGTTACTTTTATTGATGAAGAAACTATGAAAACTTGGGTTTATTTTATTTCCAAAATAAATTATATATTTGAAATATTTAAGAAATGAAAAACTTTCTAGTAAAGTATGAGACATGAAATAAATTGAAGTGTTTCAAATTAGATAATAGAGATGATTATTGTAGAAAAGGGTTTGATAGTTGTTATTCATATTATTGGAATTATAGATAAAAGACAATTTTAGGAATACCATAAGAACATGGTGTTTGTGAAAGGATGAATAGAGAAATCATGGAACATGCAAGGAGTTTGAGATTTCATATAGGACTGTCATTGAAATTTTGGGTAGATGATGTAGATATTGTTTTTTACTAAATAAAAAAGGGAGCCTTCAAGCTCCTTAGATGGTAATATAACAAAGGAGACATGGATGGGTAAAAAAGTACAAACTAATCATTTCTAAAAATTTTGGGTTGTGAAGATTTGTCCATATTGAGATACAAAATAGAAAAAAACTTCAAGAAAAATCCAAGAAGTATTTTCTTTATTGGATATAGTGTTAATGATTTTGGTTTTTTATTGGATATGAGATTATGAAAATCATAAAATAAATAAGAGTAAAAATATCATACTAAATGATAAGGTCATTCCAAAGATCCGTTGTAGGGAAGGAACAAGAAAAGAAAAACATATTATATCTATGATGTTTGATGAAATCCTATAAAATGTTTCTCCAAAGGTTCTATCAAATAGAAATATTCAACAATGAGAAGAACAAAAAATACCTCAAACTCGTACAAGAAGATCTAAAAGGATAAGTAGACCCCCTCGAATTTACTCTCCTTCATTAAATGATGTATTATTGACTATTTTTGGTGAATTAGAAAGTTATAAAGAGGCAATATAGGTAGAAAAAAATTGGGAATAGGGAATGAAATAGAAGATGCAATCTTTGATCTAGAACCAAATTTAGGACCTAGTTCAATCACCTAAAAGTAAAAGAGTATTGCCAAACAAATGGGTTTACAGGCTAAAGGAAGAACATGGAGGCAAGAAAATCTATAAAGCCAAACTTATGGTAAGAGGTTTTGCATAGAATAGAGGTATAGATTCTAATAAAATATTTTATCCTATTGTTAAAATGACTTTAATCAGAACTATTTTAAGCATTATGGCTACAAAAGACTTGCATCTTCAACATTTAGCTGTATTGATAAATCTTCTCCATGGATATTCAAAGGAAGCGATTTATATGTAGTGACCACAAGAATATGAGGTCAACAATAAGGGGAAATTAGTGAGTAAGATAAAGAAAAGTGTGTATGGCCTAAAACAAGAACCTTGCCAATGATATATAAAATTTGATAGTTTTATGGCTGAACAAGATTATAAAAGATGTCATCTTCTCATCATTGTATTTATTTTAAGAGATTGAGTAATGACATCTACGTTATCCTATTATACATGTTGATGATATTATTTTTGTTTGATCTAATATGAAATATATTATATATGTTCATCAACCATTAAATATTTGTTCACTAACCAAACCAAATCAATGATCGGGGTGGATCGATGGTTGGAAGAGGAGCGACCTTGGAGGTTTAAATGTTAGGGATTCTTGTAGCTTCACGGGAGCTGCAAGGGGGCTTCAGGGGGTTGCAGATGAATCTAATAAAGATGAAGAGTATGATGGTGATGTGTATGGTTGTAGGAGCGGTCATACTTATGGCCTCTTGTTCATTTGGAGTTTTGTATGTTGGCTACGGAATTTCTAGAGGAAATGTTTCTTGTAGATGGTGCTTGGTGGCTTTTCATTGCCCTTCCTACTGGTTTGATGAGATATTTTCCTATGAATCATGTCTTGGAGCCCCGTAGGGTTGTGGTCTACCAAGATGACATGCCTGATGGAAGGGAAGCTGTGCCTTATTGGGCTTTGAGAACATCTCTCTCTATTTGGGTTGTTGTGGGTTTTTTGTTGAGGGAGCTATGTTCCATGTGACCTCGGTGGGTTGGATGTACAAGAGCATTTGTTTCTCCTATTTTTCTCCTTGTGCTTGCGGAGTTGGGGGCCTGGGTTCGTGTTTAGCTAGAGCTATGTTTGCAGTGTGTGAAAAAAATTCTAGGGAACATAATCTTTTCTGCATTTTTATGGTTGCTCCTTCTTGAGGGGTTTGTTATCTTCCCTTGGTTGGTATATGCCTATTTGGCCTTGAATGGGTAGTTTTCTATCATCCTATTTTTTTTGGATGGTTCTCTTTTGCATTGGGGCTAGTATTGCTTTATCTCTAGTGGTGTGCTTTCTCATTTCCTTTGTAGTGGGGAGCTCTTCTATGTTTCTCTCTCTTTTGGACCGAAGCTCTCTGGTTGTGCATCTATGGTGGGTCTTTATCTTTGGTTGGGTTCTTCTCCACAAGGATCTTATTGAGGTAGAGCCTATCCCTATTGAGGTGGGATTTAACCAGGTGGTTATGTGGTAGTTGAAATTCTCTATGTCGTTTCTCTCTTCTTTCCCATTTCCTATTGAGGTGGAACCTCCTATTGAGTGGGAGGATCATCCTATGAGGTGGTTTTTTGTTGTTGGAAAGATGAGTTTAGTGGGTGCAGATGGCCTTTTCTCTCATGTGGTTTCTTAGTGGCGGGTTGGAACTAGGTTGGGAGCTATCATTTGGTTGTCCTTTCCCTTTTTATTCCTGTTAAGGTGGGATCCTTTCATATGGAGGTGGAGAGAATTTTTGTAGGTGTGCAGTAGATTGGTGGGTGGTTTGTCCCTCCTTTCAGATTCTTAATGGTTTTGACATCCATGCTAAAACCCAATCTTGTGGTTTGGGGTACCGTTCAAAGCCCTAAGATTTCTTCTTTCTGGAAGGGACTCTTTATGCCAGTGAAATTTGTTGTTAATATATTTATTTTGGTAGATCTCAAGGTTTGGGGAGCCGTTCAAAACCCCATGGATTTCCTAGTTTTGGAATCATGTTTTGGTGGTCTGGGGAGCCTCACAAAACCCCTTAGTTCAAAGAAGCTTCTAGTATTGAATGATCAATCTATGGAAGTGGTTTTTGATGGTTTGGGGAGCCTTCCAAAAACCCATGATGGTTTTGGGTTCCATGTTAAAACCCATGATTTTCACAGCTGGTTTTTTAATATGCAGTTGTTTGAGGGATATGTGCAAGATCATGAGGGGCCAAACTATGCCCTTAAGTGGCAATGAAAAATCAGCAAATCAGAGTTAGTCAACTTGACATGAAAATTTGAACTAGCTATCAACCTAATATAAAAAAGTTGTAAGAATAGAATCTATAGGAAATTGAATGTAGTTTCTAAATTACTAGGCCTTTTCTTAAAAAAAATTAATATAATTGGTGAAAAGTATAGATTTCAATGAAGCAGTACAAAAATTTCAGCAAAAAATAAGAAGTAGGTGTATGTCTAACCACCTTAATCATAATCAAATGATAATTTTTTTTATAAGATTTTATATATTAGTAGACTCATGCCTCGATGTGACGCATATTTTTTTGTAATTTTACTCCAAAAAAATAATTAATTATGAATTTTCTTCTACAACATTTTCAGAATAAGAAAACTCCCGTGTCTGACCACCTTAACTCATTGAAAACTTTAAAAAATTCAAAAAAAAATTTCCCTTTTAGTAGGTGAAGCATAGAATGTGACGCATTTTTCAGATTTCAAAAATGTTATACCATTTGAAAGTTATAGTTGTTTTTCACTCAGTATATAAATCAGCACTTTAGAGGTAACTCAATTAGAAAATAACTAATAATTACTTACTGAATTCAAAATTTGATAGAAATTATATCGATAGAAAGATGATAATCTCCTTAAGATACTTTTTTCGTTTCATCAAATTTGGGTAAAAAAAATTGTCAGATACATGGTCGAAGTCTGGAACTCAGAGAAATAGGGGAAAAACACATTTTTGTAACATTTTTAGATTTGAGCATGTAGGTTTGGTGTACAAAGCAATACCAAGCCTAATTGGGTACCCAAAAATGATGAAAAAAAATTTATTTTTGAATTTTCCCTCCCCTTTCTCCCTCTTAAATTTTTTTCCCTTCCCTTTCTCCCTCCTAATTTTCCCTCCCATTTCTCCCTCCTTCATATGATATATTATATATCAAGAATTATATATATATATATATATATATATATATATATATATATATTAAATGTTACATTATATATATCATATATTATATTATTTTATATATTATATATTAATATGTATTTTACAATATATCACATAATATCTTCATATTTAAATTGTATGTAATATATATTTTCTATTAATATTATATATATAGTAAAAATATATATATTCAATATGGTATGTATTCTATATTATATATTAAATATTGTTGTATATATAATATATATTATGTAGGCCATATTAATATATAGGTTAATTACACCAGTATAAGGCATTAAAAAGGTTTCCAAAGGGGTCATAGAGCATTCCTAGGGGTCCTAACGCGTGACAAGGTGTACTAGGACCCCTTAGGTCCCTCTGTAACCCTCGGTGACACATTAGAACACTCAAGTGTGTCCCAAGGGGTCGTACGACCCCTTGGGACAAACTTGAGTGTTGAAATGTGTCGAAAAGGGTCATGGGGACTTCCTAGGGGTCCTAATACATGAGAAGGTGTACTAGGACCCCTTAGGTCCCTCTATGACCCCCGGGGACACATTAAAACTATTAAGTGTATCTAAAGGGGTCGTACAAACCCTTGCGACACACTTGAGTGTTTAAATGTGTCGAAAGAGGTCATGGGGATATCCTAGGGGTCGTAACATGTGAGAAGGTGTATTAGGACCCCTTACGACCCTCTTTGACCCCTGGGGACACATTGGAACACTCAAGTGTGTCCCAAGGGGTCTTAGTACCCCTTGGGACACACTTGAGTGTTCCAATGTGTCCCCAGGGGTCAAAGAGGTGTTAGTAATAACTAAGAGGGGGGGTGAATCAATGGCCTCAAAAATATTTCAATAATCAACCCAAAACTTAGTACCACAATATTAAGCCTCTAGTTATCTTCAGTCCTATAAGATGAAAGCCTCCAAATACTTTTATCAAATTACTACTTCTCAGAATGCTTTGTAAAACCTTCTACTTTATGTTTACCAAATAGCAGTCTGCTAATTTACCGAAAGACAGTAAATTATCTAGAGTATACCGATCAATCCAATAAAGTTAAGTGTAATGAACAACACTAAAGTAATGACTCATAAACACATTGACACATGGATTTTTAACGTGGAAACCCTGTTAAGGGAAAAACCACTTGGGACCGATAACCCAAAATTTTCTCTCTTCTGAAGTGAGATCGGTGAAGAGCTAACCCTGTTAAAGGTTACAAACACACTGTTAGGTATGACCTTGTTAGAGGATTTAAAATTGTATTTTTTCACTTGATATCGGGCACCTCTATGCTACCTTCCTTGATTAAACTCTCGCTTGGCCTGTCAATAGGTATCTGGTGTCTCATGCTATCTTCATGATCAAAATTTTTGATACTCGTTGGGATGTATCTTAATATAGAAAGAATCTTTAAATCCCGCTCGGTTAAGAGACTTTCTGAATCAATGGCTAAACTGAAACAGTATGATTTGTTCACATATACAACTTATACTTAAATATTTTCAAATCTATTGTAATCTCATAAAACTATTCTGATCAATATATCTCAATTTATACCTTTGCTCCACTTTGATTTTTCTCGGTGTACGCATAAAATTTAGCTCTTTCCTCAGCTTGTTGATCAAGACTATATGAAGTTTCTCTTCAGCATCCTCTTTTCATTCATTCACCCACCATACCAATTCATAATGAATTGAGTTGTCTCTTTATAGACACGATATCATCGTTGTTAAGTTCTTGATTTTCTTGATCTTGGTGTGATCCACAATTCTTACCAATTAGATTTAAATAAAAAATAATGTTTTATCTCGCTGAGATCTTTTTGCCAACTAGACAAAATAGCTTTAAATCCATTACTTATCTATGGCTTTATCTTGTCGATGAAAACAAAGATAACTACCAATTAAGTCTATATTTAGCTCTGCTAGCTAGATATTTTGTCATTTCTGAACTCAAGTTAATTTTTGCATTTAACTGTTTGATAGCTTTGGTCAACACTCTAGTTCTCCTCGGGCTTCTCTGTCGGTTCACTATGTTTCTGGCCATCGGTTATGCTTGTGATTCTTCTCATCAGTAACGCTCATCTGTGTTCTTTCTCGAGCATCACTATGACTTGACTTTCGGTGATCTCTGTCCGTCGATGTCCACTGACCATCAGTATTTTAAGTCATGTTGTGAATGCTTGTGTTTTATGCATTACTGAAAGCATAATCTTTTTCTCTTTGATTCTCTAAAGTCTTTGACACTTTGATTATAACTGATTGGATTATATCAAGTTGACATCAATGACAATACAATCCATTAACTGATTTAATGTCTTGCATTATCCTTTTGTATTTCGGTGACCAACTTAACATCTTCAAACATTCAATCAGTTACATTTCATCAATCTCTCCCTTTGGCATTGATGGCAACATACTACATTATCATACTATACTATCACTAATACAATATGAAATATACAGTTTCATCAAGCTTTCCTAATGAAACTATTACAAATGTCTGGCTCTCGGTAAGCTCAAAAATAGCTTAGATTTTCTTCATGGTGAGTGGTTGTCTTCAAAATTCAATCCCTTGAATGGATAGATGTATCATCTGATATCTTTGTTCTGATATGTGCTCTTCCTTGACTGTTCCTCTTCTTGATAATATCTTTTTCCTTTGACAACAATATTTCTCTTTGTCTGAACTCTCTCCCTTTGTTACTTCTCTCCCTTAGATGGATATTTCATATGTAATCAATATATCTCCCTTAGAATATTGATTAACGCTTCCTTCTGATTCTTAGGAACTTCCCTTCATGGATAACGATATAATCTCTCCCTTTATCATATCTCTCCCTTTATGATCATCTCTCCTTTTATATGATAATGGAATCATCTCTCCCTTTGTATGATAATGTGATCATCTCTCCCTTTGACAAAAATGCCAAAAAAAAATACTTATCCTTGTTTTATCATCTATGTCATGTTCCATCCCTTTGCATAATATATTCCTTGAATTTCCCTATCCATCAGCAATACAAAGTTCTGAATTTTGGTGCAAATTTGTACCTTGCTATGTACAAAGATATATGTTGTTGTTCGTCTCAGTGTTTGCATCAACATGACTGATCTTCAGATTTGGTATAGGCTGATGCAACCTCCTAGTCAGATTACTGACCTATAGACAAGGGTTGGACCCCTATTCTATGTCTTAGGTACTCAAATGTATCCTTCGGTAATGGCTTGGTAAATATATCAGCTAATTGTTCCTTTGATTGAACATATTCTAGTGTCACTTTATTTTCTTGTACCTATTCTCTTAGATAGTGATACTTGATAGAAATATGCTTAGTCTTAGCATGCATGATTGGATTCTTAGAAATTTTAATTGCACTAGTATTATCACAATAGATAATTATTGGTTCAAGTATCTTCATATGCATACCTTCCAGCAATTGTTTGATCCATGCAATATTAGAGCAATTTGCAGCAGTAGTCACATACTCTGCTTCTACAATAGACTGAGAGATGCATCCTTTCTTCTTTCTTATCCATGTGACAAGTTTGTCACCCATGAAGAATGCTCCTCCAGTTGTGCTTTTTCGGTCATCAATGTTTCCAGCCCAATCAACATCTATATAGACTTGTAGCTCAAATTTTCCTTCTCTTTTGTACCATAAGCCATATTCCTTGGTGTTCTTCATATTTCTCAAAATTCTCTTGACAACAGTCATATGTGATTCTTTGGTACTAGCAGATAATCTTGCAACTATTCTAACTATGTGTGTTATATCTGGTCTAGTGTGAACAACATACATCAGTTTGCCAATCATTGATCTGTATAAGGTTTGATTTACCTCATTGGATTTGTCTTCTTTTTTCAGCTTACATTAGGTAGCCATAGGTTTTCCAACTGGTTTGGATTCTTCCATCTTGAATATCTTCAGCACTTCCTTGATGTATATGCTTGCATATTGTTGAAGAATCTGTAGACCAAGAAAGAATTTTATCTCTCCAAACATAGACATTTCAAATTCCTTGCTCATTTCATTAATAAAGGATTTGCATAAAAATTCAGTTCCTCCAAAAATAATATCATCAACAAAAATTTCAGCAATCAGAATATTACCATCGGTATCTTCTTTTAAGTACAAATTTCTATTTTCACTTGTTCTAACAAATTTTATGCTAATGAGATATGAGTTCAAAGTCTTTCATACGAGGCTCTTGGTTCTTGTTTCAATCCATACAAGGCTTTATGTAGTCTACATACCGTGTTTCTCTTGTTTGGATCAACAAACCCTTTTGGTTGTTCAATGTATACCTCTTCTTCTAGTATTCCATTTAGGAATGCAGATTTGACATCTATTTGGTATACCTTGAATCCTTTAAATGTAGCATAAGCAAGTAAGATTCTAACTACTTCTAGTCTAGCAACGGGTGCAAAGGTTTCTCCATAATCAATACCTTCTTCTTGTGCATATGCCTTGCATACTAATCTTGTTTTGTTTCTAGTGACTTCTCCATTCTCATTCAGCTTGTTTATGAATATCCATTTGGTACTGATGACATTCTTGTCATCAGGTGTCGATACTAGTGTCCATGTATTGTTCTTCTCAATCTATTCTATTTCCTCATTTATAGCACTAACCCATTCTTCATTCTCAAGTGCATTGTTAACATATTTAGGCTCAAAATCACAAAGTAAACATCTGGTGTTAAGTGACTTACTTATTGTTCTTGTTCCAGCCTTTTTGTCTCCTGTGATTTGGTTCTGTGGATGATGTCTTCTGACATATTTGGAAAGTTTGGGTTCAGCTCTATGTTCATCATTATGATCATCTTCTTCACCTTCATTCTCATCTCCATTGTTTGGAACATCATCTTCAGGATTATCCTGATTGTCGGTAATTGAAGGATGATGCTCGGGCGCAATGTTATGATGCTCAGGAGCGACACACTATTTCTCAGGTAGAGTCTCAAGTTATGTATAAACTATATCATCTTAAAATGGAAGCACTTCCATTTGGATGAGATTAGCACCCTCATTTAGTATGATTGCATAATAGATTTGCATGTTTACATGTTTAGGTGAAATTAGGGTTAGGATCTTATGGATCCTCCTAGATTTTTCCTCTCCATGGCTCTTCTTTCTAGGTAGGACATATGTATTGGTCCTCCTAGGCCTCATCTTACTATCTCTCTGGGTCTTTTAGGCATTTTTAACACTCTGACTCATTCCCCCACCTTCCTAGGTCCCCGATTGACCTGGGAACCTTTCTGTCACATTCTGCTGACCTGCCTGAAAACTTAGGACTGGGTCGAGGTCGACCCTGTCCTAGGATAGGGCTGAGGTCGACCCTATCCTAGGTCAGGGTCAAGGTTGACCCTATCCTAGGATGGGTTTGAGGTCGACCCTATCCCCTGATAGGTGTTGGTTCTCGTTTCCAGATCCGGAGCTTATCGGGGTCAGAAACTTGAAATAGGTCCCCGAGTTCAGATGCGGAAGTGTTTTCTCTGATATTCAAATTAATGTGTTTTCTCCTTAGTTGGAAATTGTTATTGGACCATGATTTGAGGTGAAATTTGAATTTGGATCCATTGCATTACCCTAGGAGACCTATATTGAAATCTCTATATAAACACTCTCTTTTGCCTTCATTTGATCATGAAATGAGATGAAACGAAATCAAGAGATTACATGATGGAATGATGAGGCAAGAAAGTAAGAGGATGATA
>MU226082.1:514824-539160 GCA_018584345.1 Thuja plicata
GACCCCAGCAGACATGCGGGGGTAATAATCTCCAAAGGATGTGAATAAGAGGATGGTCAGCAATATGACCCCAGTTATTAATGAATTGGTCTAGGTGCTCCAAAAAGACCCATTCCAGCTTCATTTTGCTCATAAATTTTCCCCACACCTGAGAAGCATAAGGACAGTGAATAAGAATATGGTTTATAGATTCTACCAGTGTTTTACAAAGAACACATCTATTGACTAGCTGAACCCCCCGTTTCTAGAGGTTGTCTAACGTGAGGATTTTCCCGTGAAGAGCGGTCCACCAAAAGAAATTAATTTTGGGAATGAGCTGGGGGAGCCACACCTTTCCCCAACTCAACTCATCGGCCAGAGCCTTAATGTTAGCATCGTATGCAGCTTTGACCGTGACCACCCCCAATTTGCTTTGGCACCACACAGTCTTATCAGCAATTTGAGAGAGGGGGATCCTGATCATAGCAATCATTTTCTATAGTTCCATAATGTGGTTTGGGATATGCTCCTGGTCATGATAAGCATTAGCAAGGTTCTTCCATTTCTTATCCTGAGAAATGTAGTCACTGACTTTGTCTCCAAAGTGAGAATTCAACCGATTTCTGAGGAGACAAAGATTATTTCTACTCAGAGGTTTATCTCCTACCCAGCAGTCCTCCCAAAAATTTATTTGTTGTCCGTCACCAACTATCCATTTTAATCCTCTGAGGAGGGAACCTTTTCTTTTCACCATGAAATTCCAAAATTTAGACCCAGTGGGGTAGCTTTGACCCATGGGAAATTGGTCATTTAAGAAGTATTTGGCCTTCAAAATTTTGCACCACCCTGAGTTTCCTTTAAAACGTTGCCACCCAAGTTTGGTTATTAGCGCCTTGTTAAGATCTTTTATTTTTCTTACCCCCAGACCACCCATCTTCTTAGGTTGGCACACTGTTTCCCAGCTAATCAGGTTCATTTTAGTTTTTTCCTCTATTCCAGACCAAAGGAAGTTCCTTTGGAGTTTTTCCAGTTTATCAACAGTTCTGTCATTGATTTTGAAAAGAGATAGAAAGTAAACCAGTATTCCTTGGAGGGCTGCTGCCAGAAGTTGAAGCTTTCCCGCATTAATTAGTACCTTGCCTTTCCATCCTTCTAATTTTTTCTGCATTCTTTCAATTATAGAATTCCAAAAGGGGTCGGCGACTTCCTTAACAGTTAGAGGGAGCCCCAGATAAGTGTTAGGGAGTATGCCACCCTTACACCCAATACAATCTATAATTTTCAATTGGGTTCTTTGATCAGAATTAAAGAAGTAAATTTTGTTTTTACTGTAATTGATCACCTGACCTAAGGTCTCCACATAAACATTCAGCAAATCTTTCCAAGCTCTTGCTTCTCTGATGCAAACTTTCCCAAACAAAAATGTGTCATCCACAAATTGTTGGATGATTTTCGGAGGAAGAGTGGAGGCCGGTTTGAATCCAGCAATGTGGCCAGAAGCCTCCAGCCTCAACAGATTACGGGCCAGCACCTCAGCCACCATGAGAAACATATAAGGGGATAGGGGGTCACCTTGGCACAATCCCCTCTCTAGGTTAAAGGATCCCCAAGGGGAACCATTAACCAGAACTACAAATTCAACAGTTTCAACCGCCTCTTTGACAATTCTAATGAAATTTGCATTAAATCCAAGCTTATTTAATACCCCGTACAGGAATTTCCAAATCACCTTATCATACGCCTTAGAGATATCCAGTTTTAGAGCCATGCCAGCATTATTACCTCTATCCATTGAGTGAATGATTTCATGGGTTGTGATAGCCGCATCAAGGATTTGCCTTCCTGGAACAAAGCCCTTCTTGTTAGGGTTAATAATTTTATCCATAAGAGGTTTGATCCTGTTAGTGATAATTTTTGAAAGGATTTTATAAATAGTGTTACAGAGGCTGATCGGTCAGAAATCACTTAATTCTTTGGGGTCTTGGATTTTAGGGACAAGAATAATATAGGTTTTATTGATGCTCTTGAGAATTTTTCTAATTCTAACAAAATCATGGGTAGCATGGATGATATCATATTTTATGACTTCCCAGAAATGCTGGAAGAAAGCCAGGGGAAATCTGTCTGGCCTAGGAGATTTGAAATCCCCCATGGAGAAAATAGCAGTTTTTACTTCCTCCTCAGAGACCTTGGAGAGAAGCCAATCATTCTGTTCTCTAGAAATAACACTCAGAATAGCCTCCAGAAGATGGGAGCTGGCAGCGTCAGCCCCCCTCCAAAGTGGGTTACTAAAGGTGTCACAGAAGAAATCCATCGCATGTTTACCCATTTCTTCATCCTCACTCAACACCACCCCATCGGTAGCCAAAGAAATGATAGTGTTCCTTCTCTTGTGAATTGAAGCAGATCTGTGGAAGAACGTTGAGTTGCGGTCCCCTTCCTTGAGCCATTGGATGCAAGAGCGTTGCTTCCAGAAGATTTCCTCCCTTTTATGTTATCTTTCCATTTATTCCTCCACCTCTCTTCCTCAATATGAGCTTCCCCAGTGGAATTGCCCATAGCCATTTCATTTTGGAGGAGTTTAAGTTTTTCCTCTATCTCTTTTTTGCACTGGAAAATGTCCCTGAACTTGCTTTTGCTCAATCCGTGGGCCTCCCTTTTGATAATTTTAAGTTTTTCAGCTATTCTGAACATAGCTATACCTCTAATAGGCATGTTCCACCACCTTTTTATACAGTCTTCAAATTCCTGGTGAGAATGCCACATGATCTCGTAGCAGAATGGGCGAGGGCCAACATGGGCTTTCTCCATCCAATTAAGAATTAAAGGAGAGTGATCAGACACAGTCCATGGGAGGTGTGAGAGACTTATCATAGGGGAAATATCCCACCCACCAAATATCAATCATCTGCCCAGCCTAACCTGAATAAGGTTTCTACCTTTTCTATTATTAGACCATGTAAACCCCGTACCCTGTAACTCAATATCAACCAAATCACTAATCCTCATAAATTCCGCAAGCTCTTGCATGCTATCAGAATAATCTTGGGACCCTCCTAATTTTTCCAAGGGGAACAGGGGGGAATTAAAATCTCCAACACACATAACAGGGAAATCAGGGTCAACCTCAATGAGGTTAGAGATTTCCCCCCAGAGTCTACCCCATTTCATTCTAGAGTTTGGGGCATAAATGTTGAACGTATACCAAGAAGAATTATTCCAAGTAAAGAATGCAGCAAGAAGGTTGTGAGAAGAAACCAGAAATTTACCAGATAACTTACCAGGATTCTAGAGGGTACCAACACCACCTGAAGCCCCATCAGCTTCACTGTATAGGAAGGCCTCCCCAGGCCAAATTTTATCAACCAGTGGTGCAAAAATATTGTGCTTCATTTTTACCTCCTGTATGAGCACCATATCAACGCGGAGCTCCATAATATACTTCTTTAAAGTGAACTATTTTTGTGGGTTGTTTATGCCCCTTATGTTCCATGATAGGAACTTCATCTTTTACCTTTTTGAGAGTCTTCTAGGGTCAATTTCCTTTTGCTAGCAATGGCCCTTGCTGCTTCTTTAGCTCTGGTAGCCTTGGCAGTCGGACGGCCCACCTTGTTTTCACTCCCTACATCAGCCTTCATTTTTGTATCCAGTCCTTCCCCCATCTTCTTGCTCTTGGTTTTCCTTTTGGGTTCTGACCAGTCGGGGATAGAGGTCAATGGTGACAAGGAGGAAGCTCTCAAAATTTCCTCACCAAGATCTAAACCACTCTATCGGTAGGAAGAGGTTTCCCCCCAGAATTTTCCTGTCAGAGCACTACCAGACACCCGAGACTTGGTTTCCATGTTGGTAATATAACCATTTGGATTTTTATTAAAAGTGTTGGAGATGTCTGATAATACTATGACCATTTCTCCAAAAATAGGGGTCGTGCCCTCCTCCCCTACAGAGTTCACTCTGAGAATCTCACCTTCTTCTAAAGCCTCCACCTCCTTGGCTTCTATGTTCTTTTTTGGCTCTTCCTTACTAAACCCTTTTTCTCAGGCTTCAATCTTCTCGGACACTGTGTTCCTTACAGGCCCTTCTGATCCTAGTTCAAAATCTTGGGGGGTGACTCCAGCACCGAAAGGAAGAACAACCTTGATATTCTCTGTGGTCCCAATAGCCTCACCATTTTTAACCAAAGGCGATGGGCAAGTGATAGGATGTTCCTTCGGCTTAGCAAAGCCCTTGCAGTTAATCACCACATGCCCATTTTTCCCACAATTCTGGCAATGTAGAGTGGCATTTTCATAAATAATGGCCTGGTTCCAGTTCCCCCACTAAGATTTAAGTAGTACAAAGTTGGGGAGTGGGTTATTCATCGTGACATTGACACAAAATCTAGCAAACACTAGGCGAGATTTTTAGAGATTAACCAAGTCAGCAGTCACAAAACTCCCGAAGGAATTCCCAATCCATCTAAACACTTTATTGTCCCAAAATTCTAAGGGAAGCCCAGGAAGCCAGACCCAAACCGGAGCAACTTTTTGTAGATCAATTTCTAGGTTAAATCCAGCCTTCCATTTAGCCATCAGAAGAGCATGCTTCCCATAGTACTAGCTCCCTGTAGAGACACTGCTAAAATCTATTTCAACATTGAATCTGAAAAGAAACAGCCCCCCTGGCATAGCAAAAACTGTCAGAGATCCTTTCATTTTCCACCTGGCCGAACACCAGTTACCTACCATCTCTATGGTAGGCTTGAAGGCCACAAACCTCCCAATAAGGGCAAAGTGAAGAGCAGCAAAAATGTCCTCCACAACACCATCTGGGACAGAGATTTCCAGACTGAATTCTCCCGCCGAGACTTCGGGCATCTCAGGTGTGTCAGGAATTTCAGATCCCAACACCGCCATCTTCCATCCCCCCAATGTACCAACATTATCCACCTTAATAGGCTTAGGAAGGGGCTCCGTGGTATCAGTTTAGGCAGCAGGCGATTCAACCATCATAGAGGAGGAGTCAACCCCAACCACAGGTGGTTCAAATTCATCTTTCCCCGCAAGGACCAGGAATAAGTCTGGACAATCACCTCCCAGCTCCCCTAGCAGAGTGTGGGATGAGGCAGAAACACGCATTTAGGGTCGGCACAGAACCTAGCATTCAAAAGTTGCAAAGCAGAAAGTTGCAGAGCTTATATGTCTCTTTGTTTTTGCTTATTGCGGATTGTTATTCTCTTTAATTTGTTCTACATTTCATTGCATATTATTTATTGATTCGGTCTACCTAAACCATAAGAATCAACTAATAGAATCGGGATGTAGAAAAAGTTAGGTTATGTAGAATTAGGAATAAAATCCTTGATACAATCAACTAATAGATTGGGATATAGAATACTTTAAGGATGTGTCATCAAATATAAATGTCTTTGTTATACAATTCTTCATTAAGAAATATTGAAGTAAATGACATAAGTTAATGTAGGAACCCTCGTAGGAAGAAGAAAAATTACCAATAAAAAGACAATAACATTCATAGTCAAGTGAAAAAATTATATTTGATACAATAAAAACATTTTGTAGAGTCTCTTTATACATGCTATCTAGTATACTACTTTGTGATAGATTTATCACCAATTAAACAATCAATATTCAAGCTAGTGAACCTCATTCCACCTATCTAAGTTGATAATGATGATGTTGAGAATTGAAAAGTTGTTTGTAAATCCTAATCAACCTGACCACTAGTCTAGATCTACAAATTAAATTCAAAAAAATATCAATAGAGGTCTTCTCCATGAATGCAAAACATAAAATAAACTAAATATGCCATCACATTCATGAAACACTTGACTCCATTATTCTCCTATCCTTCAAAGATCTTGTATTGAATGATATTTTCTCTAAGCTATTTAGCACATGTACAAGATGACATTGAAAGAATGGAGTATGATTAATTGATGTTGATGCAAATATAATGGTAATGATATGATAGCAAGATCTCTAGAGTTCTCTAAAATCGTAAGGTAAATACATTCAACTTAGATTGAAATGAGGAAGAGAGATGTTCTTGAATTATTTAATTCCTCATAAAAATCAAGGGCTGAGATTAAGAGGTTAAAATATGAATGCATAAGATTAAAGCGTAGGTAAGGATAATAAGAGAGATAATGAGAATAAAGGAGATTAAGATGTTAATTAGAAATGGAGGAATGAGATTAAGTGATAGGTAGTATTTAGTTGAATTTTTTTCCATGAGAGTGTAAAGAAATGACAAGTTTAAATTAGAAACAAGGATCATTAATTAATTACATAAATAAAGGTATTTTTTAAATTAATAGTAGAAAAGGGAAAGTGGAAAATTAGATAAATAAATAAATATTTATTTATTTATTTAATCATGGGATAAAAAAGGCTAATAAATTAAGTAATTAAACAATAAATATCTATTTAATTAATAGATGAATTATGGTAAAATACTTATTTAATTATATGAGGTCAATTTTAGGTGTCTACAGATAGATATAACTATGAGTATGGAAGAAATTCATCTAACTATTTAATTCTATGTATAATTTCAATAATCACATAACCATCTTATAATCATTTAATAATTTCAAAATACAACACATTACATGGAATATGAGATCTCCATATCGATGATCAATACACATAATATGCCACAAACAATTGTTTAAAGTTTATTGACCAACTTTACTTGAAGTCCTTTTAAATATTCCTACATAATACCCAACGAATGTCTGTAACTTCTGATAACAAAGAAAAACACCAAATTGATTCTATTGAACATACCCATAGACTAGGGGGAGGGTTGAATGAGTCTCAACATATTAAAACCCTTTAATTTAATTTCAAAAGCCTTACACACTAATTAGAAGCAATGAAAGATAAATAAATGAACACCAATGCACAAGAGACCACCATATTTACATGGAAAACTCAAACAAAAGAAAATCCATGGTGATAAATCTCACAATATATGAATAATAATTATAATTTTTTTAAGTCTCACTACCCAAGGAGGCATTCTCCCCTGGAATGATTTTCTGCAAATATTTACAATATCAGAGAAAGACACAAGGACCTTCTAAGGAGATTCACTATCTTAGAGTAGTATATATAAAAATATGAATTACAATGAATAAGAATAAGGTCATAGATTCTAGTAGTCCCCTTAGAATGTAGGCACTCTTTACATGTTGTCTCAAGAAACCATTAAGCAATTCAAATTAAAAACTTCCACCACACACTTTTGCTAACTTTTAGCTTCACATCTTTGAGAATCCATGACTTTGCAACTGATTTGATCTTCTATATATATATACTCCATAAGAAAAGAAAACATCATAATAGGTCAGCTAAAATAGAAGACAAGTAATGACCACATCAAGTCAACCTTAAAAATATATTATGGTGAAAGTGGTCGAAACCAGGAGATATAGCACAAACCTAAAATAACTTATTACACCTTTCTATGTACATCAACATAAAACATACCACAACACATCATTCCAAGTCAAAAACAGGCTAAGGTGTAGATGGCATATGTAGTACTTTATTAGGACCAACACAAAAAAAATTACTTCCAAAAGAATTTTCATAATGAGGATCACACTAAGACATAGAAAGGTTCAAATACAACTCATCACCACTATAAATTCTAGTGAAAAACCCTAATTAAATCATGTAAGAAATAAAATAAACCAGATATCTAGATATCCACAAATCATGTAAAAAAAATAACACAAGACAATATGCAACACTAAAAAGATCAATTAAATTATCATGCCGACCACATAGAAACATTCCTTGAGCATCCAACAACATTTCCATATACTTCTTTGAGAATTTCATATCAACACAATCTTGTGAAACCAAATAGATACAAAGGTCTTCATACCTGAAAGCCCTAAAAATATAGCTATGCTTGGTGAAACATCAACTTACTTGTAGTAAACTTCATCACTAGAAATCTAAATAGATACATTGAACAAATACTAATCTAAATAGATACATTGAACAAATACTATAAGAACACACACCAAGACACACTAGTAGAAAAAATAATATGGATAAATGTGGAATACTTTTGGGACCAATCCAAACAAACAACCAAACTACCAACATACTGCATTTATTAGAAATAACTTCTACAACACCAGAAACCTAAAAATATAGAATTACAAAATCCATAGTACATATAAGTTAACTACCAAACTGCAAGACCATATCATTAAGTGTGAAGGAGTGTAGAGCATTCTTCTAGCTAGTCTTTAAACTAGTTCCCTACATTTTCACACTTCCTTGATTGAGAAGGACTAGAAAATCCTTGTAACACCATTTTATCACTCAACAGCAATAGGATAACAATATGTAGCATACACGATACCATCAACATCGTATCTAATTCATTGTCATGCTTCTAATCCTCATATTAATGCTTCTAATCCTCATCTTAATGCTTTTAATCTTCATTTTAATATAATATCATTGTAATAGAATCCTTTTTTACAACCAAACATGAACCTCATCATAATCAATTTCTATCACCATCTATGTTCTTCAACATAACACATCATTATTATCATATAAGTCAAAGTGTATATTTCAAAACCAATGAGGGTTGACATCCAACCATCAGCACAACAACATCTCTACAAACAACTGAACATGAGGTATCAAACACAACACCATCAATCTTTGATAATTTCCACAACAATCTACTCAAAGTTGAGGGTTGACATTAATGAAAAAATCACAGCCTTCAACAATCTATAACGTGCCTTAATAGATTCTAGTTTCTTTTAGCTACTCTTAACTAAAAGTATCATCTATAAAACCACCATATTCTTATATGTCATTGAATGTATCCCATTAATATCAAAATCTCACTTGCAATATCATTTTCACTCTTGTGACTTATAATTTAAATAATTATTTTTCTCCAAATGACTTGTGATTTAAAGTAGAGAAACATGAGACTTCAAAAAATCTCCATATGCAAGAAAACATATTCAAATTCACTATAAATTACCATAAATTATCCCAAATAAACTCTATAACTATTTATTGATATATGAAAATAGACAATGTTAGTCAGTGGTTCTTTTGGGGTAGTTTTTGTCATATGGTTTATTTTTCTTCTTTCATCTTCTGGTTCTAATATAGGGTTTTATGGGTCCTTTATTGGGTTTTATCACTCCTTGTGAGACCCCTTTATTTTTCTTGGTGGTTTCTCTGTAAGGTTTTGGGCCCTCTTCCTCTTTATCTAACCAGAACATTAACTTAGAAAATGTTCATTATAATCTCTCACCAAGAACAATACTAGGAATTTTTTACAAGTGAATAGTACATCAAAATTCCAACATTCTTCTACTTGATCTATTTACTACAAGATAATTTATATTATCAATTTAACCTCATAAGCTAGACTAAGATAAACTTATCTCATATTTTTACCCCAAAAATTAGCAATATTCATAAGTTTTCTTAAAGAATCGGTTGTGATTTTTAATTGTCAATTTTCTCTATTTAAAATTTACTTTTCTCAAATATTTTCCTATTAAAATAGGATCACACACTAAGTTTTTAGTTATAATGAGGTAGAAAAGATTATTAGATAGAAAAAATAAAGTATGAGAATCATAATTATTCAATACTATATTAGTCTTAAAACTAATAATATTATTCAACCTTTATGACCATAAATTATTTACAAGTATATGATTTTTATTATATAAGAAGGACAAGAGCCTTGATCCCAAACTCATAGAAAAAAAACATAAGAACTAGAATTACTAATGTAGACCAACCACAAAAACTTGCAAAATGGCCAAGAATAACACCTAGAGAAAAATAAACTCATGTAAGGCTTTAGCTTAAGCCTAAAAGTGCATATTATGAAGAAAGGCACAAAATACATATAGATAAAAACATGCACACAGGCTCCAAAACAACATGAGAAAACATAAAATAAAAAATAAATTAATGCAAACCTTCATTCTAAAGAACCTTTGATAAGGTTTCAATTATTTTTCAAGGAAACAAGAGAGTCCATGCATCCATCTATAGGATTCTTATTTTTTCCTTTAGCATATTTCATCTCTAGATTCTTACTTTGCTTCTTCCTCTATTTATTTATCTTAAAGTGTCCAAAAATTGTACCCATCACCAATTCTTGCGTTATACAATTTTTAACTAAGATTATCCTTCCAATGTTATGTCCCATCACTTTAATTTTTCTCTATAGTTTTAGCAATTTCAACCCTAGACACTATATCAGTGATGCAAAAATGAAGATAAAAAATCTACACTATGAACTCTTCATTTGTTGTCTTTTTAGTCTCAATCTTACCCATTATTACTAACATATAATATTCTTTGTTTAACTCTTGTTCAACCCAACTTATCTCATTTTCATACTCTTCCTCAACATTTTTTTTCAATATTAACCTCCTCACCATTATTATTATTGATATTATAGTCTTCCACATTGTCCTTTTCAACTTCCTCCTCGTCTTCTTAAGAAAAATTCTCCATACTCTTCTTAACATTGTGGACATAATACTAATCTTCAATAGAATTTTTTTATTCTTTATTAGAAAGAGGTGTTACATATTTTTTCTCATTAAATTTACCCTAGGAAGCAACCATTCCCAAAGAAGCAAACCTTCAACCACCAAACTAGGTAGAGCTAGAATAGCTAACCATCTACCACTCTTTATAATCTATGTTGTCATATCCCCTTCCTATTAAAATATATTAATATGAATATGAAAATATTTGTTGTATGAAAATAGAATTTGAATTTTTAATCAGTATCCATTATAGAGCGGAGATTTCTTGGTTATTGTTGTATAGAGTAGATCTGTCAAGAAAGCATTGTAATAAATTTCACTGCGTATGCGAATAAGGCACAAAGATCAAGTCGTGACAAGTTGATAGATTTTAGACCCAAAAATTTGGCATCATAAATTTGTAATGAAAGGGGAGAGGAGGAGGATATCATTATGGTGGATATTGGTGAAATGCAAAAAGAGCCAATAGTGGGAGGTAATTTTAACAAGTCAAAATTTGAAAGTTTGACCAAGGAATCTTACAGTCATAATCAAATAGATCAAAATATTCCACCTAATGGGGATGAAAAACAAAGGAAACTACGATAGGATATGTTGGTTGAAAGATATACTAATCAGGATCTTAACACAAAATATCTGAATATTGACCTTATGGTGGATTCCATGTTGATAGAGGTGGCATAAGACAAACTTGATGGGATCATTAGTGAGCCAGTCCCTCTACATGAAAATTTGGAAACATAGGATTAGGACCTCCAGGGTTTTGACGAGGGATAAACAGGAGGAGGTGATCAAGCAGAATAAGAAATCTCTTGTTCAATCTTCCAAATGGATATAGACTCCACAAATATTAATAAAATTGCCTCTACAAAAAATCCAAGGCGACGTCCATCAAAAGTGTCTAAATTGAAGTAGGAGATTGCTATAGGAACCCAGTTAACTTTATCTTTTCATAGAACACCCAGGAAGTGCAAAGAAGAGGCCATAACTTTAATCTCAAAACAATCAAATGGAAGTAGGAGGGCAAATGGCTCTCTAAAAATAAAATTAGAATTATATCCTGGAATGCTAGAGGCTTGAATGCCTCTAACAAAGCCCACCTCATCAAAGATCAAATTCTTGTGGGAGGGGTAGAAATGATGTTGCTACAAGAAAATAAGTTGTTAGAAGAAGAAGGAGATAAAATCCTCACTTCTTGGAAAATTTGGGGTTTCATTCAGTCGCCATCGGTCGATGCCTCAGGGGGTCTGGCTATTCTCTAGAATAGACATAAATGCCAAGTCTCATTATTGTCAAAGAATGTGAATTGGCTGGTTGTGTAAGTATCAATTTTATCTTTATCTTTTGTCTTGATTAATGTATATGGCCCAAATTTAGTGGTACAGAAACAAAGGCTTTAGGTATCACTTCCACAGCTTTTGACAGGTCTCTAGGATCAAAAAATTATCTTGGGAGGAAATTTCAATGCCACCCTTGGTAACCAAGACAAAATGGGAGGAGCACAAGGAATTTCAATACCAATTAGTTTAATATAACTTATATATCATGTAGGTATAATGCTCCATGGCCAGTAAACTTGGAAGGATACAAGTTATATGAAGATTTAGAGATAGGTGGAAAAAGATTGAGCCTACAAGAAATGATGATAGAGTGAACAAATACAAACATTACATATTAAATATTTTGAGAGAAAACATAGATTGGCAACTTGTTTTGTCAAAACATGTTGTTATCAAATATATTGAAAAGTGTGCAACCAAAGAAAAAATAAGCTCTGAAGCATATGACATAAAAAATCTGGATGAATTAGCAGCGAAATCTTACAAGAAGCTTCTAATAGAAATAGTTGTAGGAAGGGAAATTGGAGCACAAGAGACAAGCCACACGCTATTAGAAATTCCACTGGTAGAAAGAATGAACATTAAATAATCTAAATGTCTCAACATAAGTTTTCATATGTCTAGTTCATAACCATGCAAATACTAACATGAAGAACGTACTAGATCTCATTAATTGATGCATATCAAAAGAGCCTGCTAGCCATGAAATCTATTTCACTTTTTTATGTAGAAAAATTATAGATATGCAATTCTAAAAGAAAAGGAGAAGACAAATGGAATCCAAAAAAAATACCAAGTGTTCTCAGAGTATTTCTAAGATTTCTCTCTATTCTTGCACGTGACTTAGATAAATAGTTTAACATTTTATTCTCAAAATTGATACTTTACTAGCATCCAAAAATATATCGATGATAATAATGATTCAATACTATGAAATTGGAAAAGCTTCAATTATAATCAGTGGCATGTGGATCAAAGAATATAACTTAAAAATATGGAGAACATTAGTGACTCTGAAAATGAAGGAAATGATAGTATACAAGAAGTTGCTACAAACAATGAATGGGAAATAATATCTAGACTTCAGCATGATCAGATGATGAAAATATTTGAGATAGATATGCTTGGAAGAAAAAATATAGATAAATAGACAAATTGGTCCATAGAATTTGAAGATGAGGAATACACAAATCTACCTATCAATTTCATCACACTCTGAAAATTAGTCATTTCCTTAATAATGATTCTAGTTACAACACAATTTGTCAATTATGGAAATCTTAGAAATAAACACTAAAAAGCACTAAACATTATCATGTCACACTACTAGAAGAATCAAAATTGGTCTCATTTTCTTATGATAATTCAAGGGACAACAGGAATAATTAAATCATATCTCATTTAAGTGCTATAACTAGAGCACTATAAAATGTCTCCATCCCAGATCAGTCTCCACTACTACTTGCACCAACTGGTATTGCAATATTTAATATAGGAGCAACAACTATTCATCCAATATTAAGAATACCAATACAAGATTTCAAAGAAATGAAAGGAACAAGACTAACAACTTTTCAACAAGAAATGGCACACGTCTGACACATCCTAATTGATGAGATTATTTTTGTCGGTGCAAGATTGATTGAGAATATAGATTTTCAACTATGTCAAGCGTTTATAAATGATGCAACTCAAAGTTTTGTAGTTATGTCTCTCAACAAAATTACAAGAAATCAATCTTTTATGCTTCATTGAATTTATTGCATATTTAGCTCATTTTTTATGATTATCATGCATACAATTAACAAATAAATAATAACTGACAATTACTATAGTTAAATAATACACCACCATGGTTTTAGAATATCCATATTCTTAGTTGGAGATCTTGGACAATTACCTCTAGTTAATGCTAGACCACCATATAAAAGCAACATAAGAGCTAAGATATAATAGGAGCAATTAAACATCGTGATCACTTTAGATCACATTTTCAGGCATAGTGGACAAAAAAATGACCAAGAAAGATTTTGTCAACTTCTATTGAATATAAGAGATGCATAGCCTACAATTGAAGATTGGATGTTGCTAATGACAAGGTCAAATGTAAAACAATAGACAAGACTACCGATGAAGAATTAAAAAATAATGTCTATTTATTTTTGACAAATGATAATGTCCATATCCATTAAAAAAATTATACTCCTTCAAAAATCTAGTTGCACATAGCATTGCATCAAATATTGGAAATGTCACTACCATAGAAGGAGGCATAGATGATGAACTCATATGGAATTACAATTGTGCAAGAACGTTAGGGTTATGTTAACATCAAATGTATGGATAGAAGCAAGACTAGTCAATAGAGCTATAGTAATCTTTGAAAAATTTATATATAGGCCTGGAGTAACACCGCCTCAACCACCAATATTTGTATTAGTTGAATTGAACAGTTAGTGGAAGATACCATTTGATAATCAACATCCAACTATAGTTCCAATAAATTTTTTGAAAGAGGTCGTTCTATACAACTCTTCTTGTTGGTTGAAGTCTTTTGAATGATGTAGATGACCTACTTGATGGAGAGAGTAGTAATCCTAACTATTGTGACCCTCCTAATATTGAGTTTATAACTTTAACTACTTATTCTATCATTTATATTTTTATAGACTTTGAATATATAACCATGTGAATATTTTATTTTATTTTAAAGTTTTTTTTCAATATTATAATTATTTTTAAAGTTTACTTTATTTTCCAACCTAAATAGTTTATTTCACTTTCAGAAGATAATATCATTCCATCTACTTTTTTAAAAAATAGGCTATATTTAATCTCACTAGGAAAAAAAAAAATAGAGCTGTAAGAGGGAAAAAAAAATAGAACGTGGAAGATAGTTTACAACCTAATGCAAGAATCTAGAATTAGAATCATCATATTATTTTAACTTAAAAGAATTTATTTGTAAAGACACGTGAAATACCATCTCATTGATTACTTGCAATAAAAGACCAGGCAAGGCGACTCATCTGGTTGAAGCATATTTTGATTCTTTATTTTAAGGTAAAAATATCTTCCAGTTTAAACAGTAAACCCCCCAAAAAATTAGGAAATCATATCAATTAAACTACCAGTTTCTTGATTTTGATTAATAAAAGAACAAGAATTCAATGTTCAATCAATCCAATCTATGATTTCGCCTTATCTTTGGAGATTCGAAAGTAAAAGCTATGTCTAGCAATAACATCTTGATCTAACTGTTGCTGTCTCTGTTCTTACCTTCCAACACTCTTATTACTTCTAATATCAATTTTTGCAATGGATTTCTTGAAAATAAATGTGCATCAGGACAAAATGCTCAGGGATCTCAAACGCAACCCTTTTTAATATTGATTTTCACTTCTTATACGTTATCTAGCTTGGCCAAAATGTTTACAAACAGATCTTATTAAACCAACTAAGTGAACAAGCCTCTGACCCTCCATGGAAAGCAAACTTAATGGAGGATACAGAAAAGATGAAACGATTAATTGTCTTTAGCAACATTTATAACTGAAAAATAATTATTAAGGTGTGGTATATTCTTGGAAAAGGGCCCAATAGGAGAGGGAGTAGCCAAGAAGGGACATCTTCAACATAAGACAATAATGAAATCTAGGGTTTATCTGTTTTTTTATGTATACCTCTTCAAGCTATGAATATAACTTATGACGTACATAACAGTAGGAAGCTATTATAACAGACACGCTGTAAGGCTGTCATTGGCCATCAAAGTTATTAGGAAATCGTGTATCAACATTGTTTAACAATCCAAGTAGGCCATGGGTCCAAATCAAGTATGATGGAAAATGATACGTGAACCAACACAGTTAGAAACTTTAGAATCCTGTTGAATTGAAGGAGATTAAAGTTACATTGATGATGGAAAAGATGTAGAATCAGTTCCTAGAAAACCTTTTTCAAGGCAAGGAACAAAGGAGAAAGAGAAGAAAAGCAAACCCAATTGGCTTCAAGCCTTATTGCTATGAGATGATTCGGGGAGAAGAAAATATAGAGAATAAACATTTCAAATACCCTTAGCAGTAATTGCAATGAATAACCAAAACATATAGTACTACTCCATTAAATCATTGGTTTTGTAGATTTGTCGTCACACCAAAACATGTTGGCTTTAGTGAACTTCTAAATCAGCATCTTCAGCTGAGTGGCATTTAATCCAATGGAATTGATGTATTGGACAAAGTAATTAGCTCGGCCAGATGGAGTTGAATCACTGCAGTGTACCCATCCCTCATAATAAGCTATCTCCATCATATTGACTTTGACAATGTTTCTATGGATAACAATGAGTCCTCCATTCAATCAAGAGTGTTGATTTTTTAGATTTGTCATTATTACCAAAACATAACTTCTAAATTGACATCTTCATCTAGATCCAGAATCCACAAGATCAACTCTCAAAAGTACGGGCGCAGCTAATCCAACAGATTTGATGTATTGGACAAACTAAGTACTAAGTAATTAGGTTGGCCATGTGAAGTTGAAAAACTCTAGTGTACCCATTATAATAAGCTATCTCCATCTAATTGACATGACAATATTTCTATGGACAACAATAGACTATCCATTCAATCAGTAGCATTGATTTTGTAGATTTGTTGGTTTACCGAAACATGCAGGTGTTAGTGAACTTCTAAACCAATATCTTCATCTAAATCCAAAGTGGTGTTTAATCCACAAGATCAACTCCCCAAAATGCGACAGTCAATCCAATAACAGATTTGTTGTATTGGACAGGCTAAGAAATTAGCTTGGCCATGTTGAGTTGAATCACTGGAATGCACCCATTATAATAAGCTATCTCCATCAAATTGACATGACTGTATCTCTATGAATTCATTGCTTCGCCTTTTCAAAAACTCTCTCAAGTTCTCTAACCATCATGTCACCGATGTCACCATGTTCTTCCTTCCCAGAAGTAGAATTCGAATTTAATACAGAATGTCAAATCAAAATTTGTTGACCTCTTATTATTTAAGTGTTGCGTTTTCACATTATAAGCAAATGTATTCCCAAGTCAAAACTGAGCAGTAATCAGAAGTGTTTGCTTTGTACATTCCAAACAAATGTGTGCCAAAGTTGAATTTGAGGAGATATAAAACAATGGGAATGAGTTATAGAAGCATATAGTATCCATCAATATCACCGACTTTGGTGAAGATTGTATATAGTCTATAAGTTTCCCGCCTAATCCTTGTTGATTATACAGAAATGGTTAAAAATTAGGGTTTAAGAATTTGTAGCATTTTCAATGGTTTCTGTCCTAGTCAAATTTGTGACAGTCTACAATTGAGATTGTAATAGGGGGGAAACTGTATATAGAATCTTGATCAAATCTTGACACGTGTTTGAGATCAACTTCGCACTACTAAATCTTGAACTCAGAAGTTGCATGTGAGGAGGATAGGCTTCAGTTTGAACTTCCATTAAAGTGACAGCTGTGGAAAACAAGTATATATGATATGGGCTTCAATTACAAGCAACTTGTTTGAATTGACAGGAAATCGTGTATAAACAATAATCATTTGCAGAAAAGGATTTATGGATTTATGATGGGCGGGAGTAGGTGAGTTTGCATGAACATGACGACTAAGTTAAAAGTTGTATTGGGTGGTGACTTTTGAGGCTTATACGGTCTGCCAGTTAGATTAAATTATTTTTCATAGTTGTACACACGAAATCCATATTTTGAACAGTTCATGGTTTATATTATTAATCACAAAGAAAACAATTATAGCAGGCAAATGACCCAGAAAATGGATCCTACTTCCTTAAATCAGGCAACTTTGTTCAATATTAGAAAAGCATTTATCATATATTTTTTCAAAATGAAAGCTAGTATGGAAAGTCTACATCAAGTGTACTATGAAATTATCTCACATTTTTTTTACAGAGACCTATTTAGATACGTATATGTGAAAAAAAAAAAAAACTTAAAAAACCAGAAGGAAGGATTAAAATTCATCATTCGAAACTTGTTGGTTTTATAATAAATATATTTTTTAGTTTATTGCTATATTAATTTATAATAAAAATATTAAACAAAATTATAAAAAAAAAATAACGGTTAAATAATATTATCTATTCATTACCCATTAAAATAAGAAAAGAATGTCTGTGCCGAACTCTTGTGCCCCACATTTTTCTGCGGAAAGAGCTTTGTACGCTTCTCTCTCTCATGATTTTCGACCCCTCAGTGTGGGGAAAGACCAAAAAAGAGTTTAAAAAAAATAAAAATAAATAAATAAATAAATTCCTTTCTAACTTCCATGCAATGGTAGATAACAATACAAATGTAAACAGATATGCATTGCTAGGTGAAGCTATTCTGGATACTGTGTGGACTGTACTGGCTTCGTTAATTGTGTGGCATAGATAAATTAGGTTTCACAGAATCTAGGGCAGCAGCCTTTGTGCTCTTATCAAGGCTTTGAGGTCAGCACTTCTCTTGATCAAACCACATTATAAAATTTTAAAATTTTCAATCTAATCATTCATCACTGTAGCTTGGATTCAGCTTTCAAAGTTCAAACCTTCCACTTTAATTTTGATTTGATATATGTTTGATAATCATTGATGACTTTAGCTCATAAGTTATTTGTGGGAACTTTCCTCCATGGTTGGTTGGAGAAAGCTCTTCGATCAATGCTATCATTATCTATTTGTTTTTCACTTCTATTTTTTTTTATTCTTATCTCTTTTTTTTTTAATATAACCTTTATTTATTATTTTAAAAATTTGAAGATATTATTATTGTTGTTTTTTGTTTAAATGAAAAGAGTTTTCTACAATATTTTATTTTAAATATATTAAATTTTCAAGTTTAAAGATAATGAAATTAGTTGCAAAAATATTTTATTTTCTAAAGTTTTTAAATTTAATATTTTATTTTATTGTATAGAAAAATTGATATATTAAATTTTGTGTTTACATTATCAATAAAGATTTGATACTCATTGTCTACTCTCGCTATCAATACTCTCTACTTCTCCAAAATCGTTCTAGAGCAGCTAAATTAGAGGTTTCATGTTCATTTTCACATCTGCAAAAGCTTTGTCTTTGGATGCCATATCTTGTACGCCATCAACAATTTTGTATGCTGAAATAAGCAATTCATCAATACTATATGTATTATTAGCCAAAATGAAATTGTCGGTGATATTAAAAAATAAATTTACAAAATATATTTTAAGGGTTTCTCACACACCTTTCCTCATCACAATTCGCTTTTCATGCGACATGGAGTTTCATTGTAAGCATCATAATATAATTTATTAGTATATATAGTTAATATATTAAATAGTTTTAGGGCTCAACAGTGCCTGATTTGGCTGAACACAACCTATTATTAGTGAACGAAAGTGGATGTGTTTTTGAGGAAAAAATGTGCAAGGAACATGGCTCTTTTCATGCTCTAAAAATTCGCAGTAGTTTTATAGGGAAAAATTAAATCTCCTATCAGCTCACAATTGCACACACAAAAGTGCGCAACTGCTAGTATAACTTTGTGGTAAGTGATGTAGAAGCTTCCAATTTCATTGATATAATCTATACTTGCATCTTGTTTGATTTAGCAATATCATTGTAACTTTTTATATAACTTTTTGGTAAGTGATGTAGACACTTCCAATTTTACTCATACAATCTTTATTTGCATCTTGCTTGATTAGTGATACATGTTTGAAAATCATTGATAACTCATTATATATTTTTGTGGTAAGCGATGTAGATAGGTCTAATTTCACTCGTACAATCTTAACTTGCATCTTTCTTGAATTAGAAATAACTCTAAATTTTGCTAAGTGTTGTTGGCCTTGATGTTAGGATTATGAGGAAGCCTTAGTGATGTTGTAGATGGTATTAAACTAGACACTATTGTTAATTGTTCTAGGCATATGTGTAAACTTGACTTCTGAGCGTCATGATGGAATCATGCTCTCTTCCCATATTTTTATTGTTGAAGGGTTTCTCAAGGCTTCACTAAGAAGTATCAATGGTTAAAAAGAGTACTAAAAGGGCTACGGAGATGGTTAAATAGAAGTCAATATTTCCCTCTGAAAATACATAAATAGTCAAAATCTACAAGCGTAGTAGCCCAATACAAGTAGGAAGCTCATAAGCGCACTAGCCAAGAGAGGGTCTAGAGTAAAAGGTACCTAACATGAACATCAATGGTATTAATGAAAATATTCAAACTTGCAAGCATATTGGATAAATGAGCGTACAAAGACATAGCCCAATAAAGCTTTGCACCTTGGTCGCAACCACAACAATACCATGAATTTTACCCGTCCCGCTATGGGATGACCCCTTCTCTTTTATTCATCTTTGATAGCATGTAAGAGATCCTTGTTCATATATCTAATACTCATTTTATGATTTTATTCTTATTTTTAACAATTGTGTGATCCTAGTATATATTATTTATTAAGTTTTATATTCAAAATACATTTATGCAACTAGAATTAGTTTAAATATATTTATATTTATTAAAAATTTGAAAAATAAAATAAAGGTAAGGAATTTCAAACTAATTAATTTTATCTCTATATTTTTTGAGGTTAGAGTCTTTATGCTCATGGTAGCATGTTGCTTGATCAAATGGTTCTCCCTCAACTGGCATAAGAGATCATGGATACTGAAGTCTTTCATATTCTATTTGAACAACAACGCTCTACCTCCCACAAGTAGAAATTTTGGGTGACCCTCTAGTGGAGATTCCAATTGGTTTGATTCCAACAAGCTCCCTCTATTAGCATTAGTTATTTCTCTCGCCCATAATGATAGATATAAAGATAAAGATGATTAGGTTTGGGACCCTTCCATGGGCCTATTTATTTATTGGTCAAGTAAATGCTAAATACCTCTCTACCTCCCACAAGTAGAAATTTTGGGTGGCCCTCTAGTGGAGATTCCAATTGGTTTGATTCCAACAAGTTCCCTTGGTTAGCATAATTGGCTATTTCTCTGGCCCATAATGATAGATATAAAGATAAAGATGATTAGGGTTGGGACCCTTCATGGGCCTATTGATTAATGGGGAAAGTCAAATTATCAAGACCTCCTACCTCCCTCTAGTATTGTTGTTGCTATCTAGAAACTAGCTTGTATACATGTATATTGATCTAGACTTTAGCATTGTTTGAACTCTTTGGGAGATGATTGCATATACACTCACTTTATTTTCTTATGAATATGTGTAATATTATTTTTTAATTAATGATAATGTAAAAACCTAGTCATCAAAAATTAATAAATTATAATTAACCTTTTATAACTATCTTAAAATAATAATTATTCATAAAAATATCAGTTATAAGAGTAATTCAAAGTTAAAATTACTTATATAATTTCATTGTTATAAAAAAAATAGTATGTAGGTACAATTAAATTTTAAAAGTGTTCATTAATTTTTAATTAAGATTTTTAAGTATATATTTACGTCATCATTCATAACTAGTGGTTTACATGAATCTATTTTTTAAGAGAGGTCATCTTAGTATTGTTTAAATTAAAAACCTTCCACAAGCATTTTGACTTATGAACCATTTAAAGTAGTATTTGGATGTATGAGCTCCAAAGAATTCCTCATACTTTATTCTTATGAACATTACCTAGATACAGTGAGTCGTAAGTGAACTATTCATACTCATAAGAAATAAGTACATGTAAACCACTACTCATAAAATATAGATCAATAAATTTAATTCAAAAATATATAATTAAATCATATTAAAAAATTATGATTTGAACACACTTCCCAAAAATTCCTCCTTATTATCAATTATATTAAATAAAAAACCTAGAAAAAAATACTTTCTAGATAAAAGGAAAGTTTGCCTAAACTTATATTAATATATGTAGTAGTTACATAAAGAGATCAAAGCTAATAAGTAGGAGATATTTTCCATAGAAAGTCAAGTTGTGATATTGCTATCAGGATTCAACTGTGTAGTTTTTTAGTCAAACTCATTGACCCATGTTTCATGATTAGTGGTTCATAAAAACTCATCCCTCATGAAATGAATGGAACACCTAGCACTCATTTCATCTAGGTGATGCTCACAAAGGTGAATCATCGAGACTTCTTGGGAGGTCACCCATCTCAATACTACTCCAGCTCAAGTTTTCTTAACTACATAGTTTTCTCCATGGTTAAACCCACTTTAATTGCAACATCATTTGTAAAACCTTCAATAATTGTTGTACCTTATGAACCATTCATTAGAAAGCCCCTTAATCTCATCAAGTAGAATCAACAACCTTTGAGATATGACCTCCCTATTGGTGATATAATATGATCTTTGGAACAGGGTAAGGTCATTCATCAAATCATATTGAAGAGACCCCCACTTTCATTAGAAAAGTTATATATGCAAGAATAAGGAGGACAAAACAAATCACATGAGTTATTTGGAAGATTATCTCAAGAGATTTTATCTCAAGGAATGTAATAAGAGAAAAATTTGTATAGAATGAAGTAGCAGATATAAATATAAACTCTCTACTAGTGTCCACATAGTTCTAATGAGAATGAGAGCTTGGGACCCTACACTATTTTTTTCCTAGTACACTCATACACAGAATTTGAGGGTATAAAATCCCCTTTGAGATGCTCAACAAAATGCCTAGGAAATGTAGACTCGCCATGGCTATGAATTTAGGGTGTGCACCAATCACTTTTTTCTACCGCGCTTTAGAATCTCTCACACCACTATATTTGCATGGGTGCTCAAATTGAGTTGCACACTATTAAGATAGAAAATACAAGACTCCCTTAAATGCAAACACCATAGTAGAGACAAAACTTTTGAAGTTGCAGAGTAATCCATTGTGGTCATGTGGATCACTAAATTATAGAGTGCTCCAATATAATCATTTAATTCATTGAGTTGTAGCGAACCCCACTTGAGAACCAATAAAACTTAGTGATATTTGATCTACTTGGCTTGGAAGCTTGTGACAAGCTGGTGGATGAGTTCCAAAATATGATAAGAAGGGCCAAGCTTAGACTGAGATGAATGAGAATAATTTTAGTGATTACTGGATAGATAATGCACAAGGTAATGGCTATACAAAAATTATCTCCAAATGATCATAAAAGTTAAGCAACCCTTCTACTTTCTTAGGATGTGAGGACAAGGAAGTGACCAGTAACACATTTTATCATAGCTAGACCTAATATCTAAGTATCACTACTAAACCCATATGTACTTCCCTTTATCCTTTCTAGAAATATATAATTGTAGGTGCCACCAAGTGCAACATGATAGCCCATGGAATTGTCTACTATTGCACTTGACACCTTCTTCTAGTCTCTTCTCTATTGAAGAGGTCTACATCTCTATTGTGGATTGTCGTGTTCCCTTGCATGAGGAGGGACTCCAAACATATCAAGGTTCGATGTGATGTGGGAAAAAATATTGCTTAGATTCTAGAAAGATAACTAGAATTAGTTATTAACAAGAGAAATTAACCCTTATGATTGGTCTTGCACATAGAAATACATGTTAGTCAAGAAATAGATTTAAAAGATTTAATATATTTTTCAATCTTTTTAATATGATCTTTATACTTTCAATATGTTGTGTAAAGTAGAGAACCCCTTCAGCAATTTATACTCCCATGTTGGCAACTTGATCTGCTACACCATTCCATTCTTGATAGTAATGAGAAATTTGATTAAATTCTAAATTATCATGTATTTGTAAAAATTATTTGATAAAGTATTCTAGAGCCTTGTTATTATATTTTTTATATTTACAAGCCTTTCTTATGCTCATGGAATACCCTCTATTAAAATATTTTAAATGACCATTTTCTTCAATAGCACATGCGACCAAGGAGTAACGCTTGTGTAGATCTTATTGATTTTTTGTACCAATTGGTAATTTCAAGAAAAGGGCTTTAATAACATGGCCTTAATAGTCTTGGATTACACATCATGCACCTGATATTCATGTGTTTCCATAGAGGCACAATCAAAATTTAATTTTAGCTATTTTGATGGAGGAGGTAACCAAACAATATTGGTTCTATTAAATTTCAATTTTTGAATCCAAGAGCCAACCTTAGGTGGTTGTATTTTATTCCATTTTTTATGATAAATAGAGTTCCAACTAGTGTAAGGTTCATCCATACCTTTTCTTGGGAGATCTATTCGGCTATAGCTCTCAATGTTTTGGGTTTTTTCTTACTCCGGTCAAAGTTGTTTGTGTTTTTCTTTCTAGTTCTAGTGGTGCTCCTATTCACTTTAGAGATCAAACAACTACTAATCATTTTCAAGGGCCTGTTCTGGTCTATTCTTGTTTTTGGTTGGGGTTTTATGTGTGTTTGAAGTTGTGTCTGGCCCTAGTGGAGCCTTATATATATATATATATA
>MU226082.1:539210-571696 GCA_018584345.1 Thuja plicata
GTATATATATATAATTTTTTTTTCTTTTATGTTATCATTTTTTTTCTTGTTTTCCCACGAGGCTCCTATAGAGGTGGCGTTGTCCCCTATTGAGATCGGGCATTTTCTTGTCATTATGGTGCAAGTTTACCCAATTTTTATCTTCTATTCCTCTTCCACTATTCTTATTAAGGTGTTGGTATTGCCTTTGGAGTTGGTGATTTTATGAGTGGAGGAGGTTTAAGATTTTATGTGATCTTCTCATGTTGTTGGTTACTTGGATGTGGGGTTTATCTTTGGTTGGCTCTTCTTTTTTATTGTCTTCTCCTCTACTAGTCCTTTTGAGGTGGGTTCATCTTATATTAAGGTGAAGAGGAGTTTTTTCGGCAGATATTTCACTTTTTCTTCGAGGTATTCTACACTTTTTTGTAGGTTGGTTTTTGGTTCCATTTTAAAACCCAATTTGACGATTTGGGGAGCCTGTCAAAACCCCCTAATCCTTATTTTGTGTTTATTTTCTAGGGAGGATCATTTTTTTCCATGATGTTTTCTCAAGAAATTCTATATCTTTCTAGATGATAATAAGGTATAGGGATCCTTTCAAAACCTTGGAATCCTCTTTTTGGTCATGGTTACTTGGGAGGTTTGGCTCTATTTAAACTATGCTTCAAGGCTTATTCATTTATCTGGTGATTATAAGGTTTTAGGAGCATTTTTAAAACCCTATGTTCTAGAGATTTAGGGAGCCTCTCAAAACCATATAATCCTCTTGTCATGTTGGGAATTTATTTTTCTTTTCAATGATTGTTTATTGTTCTATCTTGTTGCTGGTGAAAATAAAGTTTATGGGAGCCTTGGTAGAAAAAGACATTTGTTTATGTTTGAGGTTAAGGGACCTAGTAAAAATCTATGTTATTTCTCTTGAGGCTTTGACCTATTGTAGTTTTAGCCTTTATTTCATGCTTTCTTGTTAGAATGATGATTCTTTTCTATTTGTTACTTGTTGTTTTGTAGTGTTCCATCTTTTGCTGCTAATCCTTCTTGGGGTTTCAAATCCCTCTCAAAATTTGTTTGTAAAGAGTTTCAAGTCTCTTCAGAACCTAGTTTCCCCTAATTAAAAAAATATATATTCAATTAGAAAAAAATATTATTATATTTTTTTTTTATAAAATTAATTAATTAAATTCTTACCTCTTAAATTCATCCAAATGTATATAAAAATTGACAGGAAAAAAATATCAACCAATTTTATCTTATTTTTAGTGATATAAATTACTTGTCATCCAAATACTCCTATCTCAATTGTTTTTGATTGCTGGTAAAAATAGGTTTTAGGGGGACTTGAAACCCCTTACAATCCTTACAAAAAAAGAAAGACATTAATCCCACTGAACTAAAATAGGAATGAAAACCAGGCCGCTAAACCCAGAACTAGCGCAAAAAGCCAAAAAACCACAAACCAGCTACAACACCCAAGAACAGAAAAACTAAAACCAAACCAGCACAGAAATAGGGGAATAGTAAGACCTAGGCAAACTCTAGAAGAGTTTCATCTGCCTCTTTCTTAGCCTCCAACACCTTCTTGATGGCCGCATTAAAAACTGAGAGCTCCAGGACCCTGTCATGGATCTTCCTCTTTTGTGCAGACTGTGTACGCATGTCTGGACCTGCATCACCCACATCATCTTTATCACCTTCGAGCTTCACAGTCAGAGACCTAGCATCTAGCTCAGACTTGATGGTATTGAAGCGCTCCATCGCAAAACCCATAAAAAGGTTATTATCCAGCATATGCTTCTTAAGACTGTTCTCCAAATTTTCCATTTTGTCCCACATGTCCTTCATGTTTTTCTCATCCTCTTTTTCCTTTCAGAATTCCATCCTGGCCAACCCAGTATCAAAATTCCCCTGAAGAAGATCAACTTTGGTCTCCTATCTCAATTGTTAATTGCTAATGACATTATATTTATTAAAGTGTTGTCAAAAAATCAGCTCATTTCTTTCAAATTAATAAATGATTGTATCTCTTGAAACTGACATTTCTTTGATCTATCTTACAATACTTGCTATACTAATGTTTCTATGAATAATTTATAGAGATGTTCAGTATTAAAAATATGACTTAATTTGGTACTTTTAAATAAGAAAGAAATCTTAAAATTTCAATTATATATTTTAATGACATAAAGACATGAGAAATAATTACATTTTAAATCAAGTAATGCCATATTGAATTCAAAATTAATTGATTACTATTTTCAAAAAACTAAAAATTGTAGGCTATTTATAAAATAAAATTATATGAAATGTGATGCTTTTAATGCGATTTGGTTTTGTTGATCTTTTTCTAATATCAAGATATTTATTTTGAATCAATTAGGAGTCAAATCTATGATCGCTTTTTTTTGGAGTGTGTTATCATTGAGTTGCCAACCACCTTTCTAATAGTCTATCATTAGTTTAGATGTGACTTTTTTTCCAGTGAATTGATCATATGCTTTAATTAATGTACTAAAAGAGCTCAAATAAGAAAATGTGTAAAGAGGGTCCTTTTTTTTTCAAGAGTTTAGATGGCATGTACATCATCCTATAGAAGAGTTAGCTCAACTCATTTAGAAAAATCTATTTCAATTGGTCTACATTAGATTTAGTAGGTAATAATTCTTATAAAATTATAATAAATTTTATGTAAATGAAAATTGTAAATTTGGAGTAACTTAAATAATGATTTATAAGAATTGAATAGCATAAATTTAAACTCACTTGTCGTAAAAAAAAAATTGAGAACTTTAGATGTCACAATTATTAGGGTTGGAATTTGAGGTCCTCTCCTTTTAGTAAAAGATATAAATCACTTTCATATAAATTTAGAAAAAAAAAATTTGTTTAAAAGTTAAAAATATATTTCAATTGTATAATTATTGAAATTTGAAAGTTGTCAAAATAATTTATTTATATCTAATAAATGTACATGTACAATTATTATTTACATCTTAATTTTTATCTTTAAGTAAAAAATATTAAGAACTTAATTATATATTAAAAATAATACTAAGATAATTTTTCATTAAAATTATTTATTATTGTTATATTATGAAAATATTTAAAAATATGATAAGAAAATCAAGATAAAATAACATTTGCATCAATCTCAAACTTAAAATATAATTCATCTTGAAATTTATAAAATATTCCATCCATTCCTAAATACTTATCTATTATCTTTTGTTTTGTTTTATTAATATATTAAATATTATATATAATATTATCCAACTAATGAATACTTATTGTTATGTATACATTCTTGTGCTCTTTGTAAAAATAGATTTTATAAAGTTATTAAATACATGGAAAATATCTTGTTGAAAGTTAGAGATAATAGAAGTACAAAAACAAGATATACATACAAAAGAAAGTATCTATATATTCCATTTTAGAATATTATGTGTTTTATATAGTCTTAAGAGACTCAAACAATTCCTACAAACATGAATCAAAACTTAATGACTAACTACAACTATGTTGTCACGGTTTAAAGTCTTACTCTAAAAAAATTTTAAAACTGAAACTGATACTACCAATTCTATAATAAACCAAAAATAATATTCACGTACATTTAGTCTTTAATTCCAATATCCCCCTGATGAAGAAACAAATTATTTATAATATACAACATATCTCTACTTATTAAAAACTTTATTTTTCATCAGAAAATATCTCCAATGTCCTCTTTACAACAAAGCAGATAATAAACTATCAAATGATCAAGTCAATATCCTTATAAAAGCTTAAGTCACTCTCCTTCTTCAACACTAAAATGGAGGCATGCCAAGGAACCTATATTCCCTCTAGAAAAATTTCAAATGCCCATTGTTGATCTCTAAACATAAATCCAACTAGCCAAATAAATAGAAACATAAATAGTATACCAATAATGCCATTTTCAATTTATTTATTTTAGAGAGATCATCCTTCTCCTATAGCCAATGAGTGAGAGCATTAAATTAGGGGCTTTCAATTTGTTGATGAGAACTTTTATGCCTTTCATTCAATAATAATGATAGACTTTTATAAGGTGGGTCTATACAACATGATTTTGCTCCTTAATAAGTCCACTGCACATATAATATTAGATCTAAAATATATTTTTTTATCTAATATTACTCATATATTGATAGTATTAACTCTTAAGATGGTCACATTTTCATGGATACTCTCATGTTTAATTTATGTACACTCTATCTTTAATACCATGTTAAAATTTAGAGAGAAAGAAATCACACAAAGGAGACAATATAGATAAATAAGATTACCTATATGTTATACATCAAAAGATTAGATTCTTTATGTAGCTTTGATAAGAAAATTGGATCTAAAATTGACAACTAACTAAAATTAATTCGCCACATCTTAGAATCCTACTCTAAAAAGATTTTAGAACTATAACTGCCACTCTTAGCTCTATAACAGACCACTATAATAGTCACATATATTTTTTCATTAATTCTAACATATCTTCATGTGTAGATTTAGGTACAATATTAAATATATTACACATATCATAGAAATAATGTATGCATATGATTATATTTTTGTATATTTTATCTATTTACTTGTTATTTGAAGAACTATATAAGATTTATTATAATTATTATTTAATAATTAATTGGATAATTGTAGATAAACTAACCATTATTAACCATGATATCTCTCATATCCTAATTATTACAATTTTGTGTATAAAAATTTACTCTATTCAACATCACTCTTTGTAAGAATATGCAAAAAAATAATGAAGGAAAATTATCTATATATCTAATAGAATAAAAAGAAGATGCAACACAAAACTCATATAAGTCTCTAGATAAACAAAGAGAAATTAGAGAATAACATAAATCAATAATATTTATAATTTAAACATAGTATTCAAATAACAAACATTCTTTAATAGCCAAAGATATAATAACTCTAGAATAATATGTTTATCTATATTACTTAATGAGAATCCATGTTACAAAGATACTTACAAGAAACATCACTTATAATCCTATGAGATATCTGTATTTATAAATATATAACTATAACCATGCACTACATCTATGAAATATTCATACCCATTATAGAAATAATACTAACGCTTGTACCAAAAGGAGGTACAATGGGTAAGCCAATAGTCTAATATGTTTTTTATTAAGATGGCAGGGAGAGGGCCCTGAACCCAAATAAAAACAAATCACATTACCACGGAAAAGACAGGACCAAGCGTCGGGTCATTATAGTTTAAAGCCACCAAAACCTAACACCATGAAAAATTAATTAAAAAAATAGTTTAGTACTATCCATTTCTCCTAAGAAAACACTAGTGTCACTATAATCTATACTACTGTCTTTCATCATCTAGGTAAAATAGAAAAAAATTTGCTTCTGTCTTATAGAAGCTATCACAGAGTCCCACTTCATACTAATCAAAGCATAGAAAAAATAAATATAAAGAAAATTCTAACCAGAGTATTAGCATACGCTTCAGCATAAAAACTAAGTTTAACATAAACTAAATTAACTATCATTGTACTTGGAGATACTCTCCCAATCCTTTGGGAGACAAAGAATTTCCTTCTACTAGTCTTCATTTTCATCTTCCTAGGGTTCCTCCTCACCTTGATCTTCTTGTTTCATCTTCTTGGCAGTCTTCCTCAACCTGCTCTTTCCAGTGACCACACCAATAACACTCTTCTTCACAATGGTGTGCATTAACCTGCAGAGAGAAGAGACAACAATATTAAACTTCTCTTTGGAAATATTAGAATGAGTGATATAATTCTCCAAACTAGCCACTCTTTCCTTGAGATCCCTGATTTGATCTAGAGTGTTGCTATCTTTTCTAGAATCTGAGTTAGAAGTAGGGAAATTATTTTTCATACAAGCTTCATCATGATGAACATGGGTGTTACATGTAGTATTCACCATCTCCTCCAAATCATCAAGGTTCACAGTAATCTCTAGGGATTTTTCATCTTCATCCTCATCCAACTCTTCTGTCTCTTTCCATAATCTTCATCCTCTGAATTTCTAGAGGTATCACTATCTTCAGTGTCATATTCGAAATCCATTTCCAAGACCACTTCCTCAACAGGCACTTTCTCTTTAATATTTATTTTATTCTTCAATCGACCCAACCTATGTTCACTAGAGTTCATCTCATATTTATTTTCCCCAGAGCTAGAATCCATTTTGTGACCTTCATGAAGTTCAGTGAACTCATCCTTTTCCTCCTGTTCAACATCAATGATTCTCTTTTTAACACCAATATTGGCTTTCCTAGACTTGGGAGGGTTAGGTTTGTTGTCTAGGGCCTTCCTTTTAGCAGGGGTAGTATCAAGGAGGGCTTCTTCAAAGGAGAATTTAGGAATAGCAGGAGGAGGGGTTTTTCTTTTTTTTCTTTCCCTTAGGGTTAGGGTTAGAGATTTTTGGGAGAGGGATGCTACCTAACAGCTCAATTTTGATAGATCTTCGAGGGGGTTCAGAAATTTGGTGGCCTTCCAGTTGAGGGTAGGTAATGCAATGGCTACAAAAAGGAGATTTATCAATTTCATGTTGATACAACACATACATTAACCCCTAATGAAGTGGAGGAGACACACCTTTACACATACTATTACCCAGAGAAGACAATAGGAAGAAAGGAACATTAACTTTATCACCATACCTAAAAAAATATTCATTTTTAGTGAAGGATTTTCAAATCATAGTAAGAATTTGTGTATGTAAAAAAATGAGAAACAATATTCCAACCATCAAATTGATGGTACATGTAAACTTCATTATTTTCAGAGATTAGAAATAATGTCATTTTAGTTAAAAGGCCAAAACTTCTAACCACGTAACTTGAGTTGATTTCCCTTCAAGAATTTAGATTTTAAAATAAAATGAAAGTTTTCTCTATGTGAATTTTTTTATTTGAAATGTCTCGGATAAATTTCACAAACATCAACTTACAATCAAGACCAATTTTTTTGGCTTCCTTGCCTTAATACTTTAGATTTTTAAAGAGGGAACATCATATTTTAAACACAACCTTAATGGAAGAGAGAAGGAATTTGACATTCAAATGTGATAAAAACATCATAAAATATTTGAAGTTCTATTTAGATCATAAAAAATCTAAACATGATTAATTGTATTAAAGAATAAAGCTTAATCACCAAGTGGTCACTGTTAAATGAGTTTTTCTAATTATTATTGCATCACAATATTTTTGTAATATGAGATGTGCAGGGACTTAAGGTGAACTACACTGTAGGGGATTTTATAAAATTAATATCATTTTTAATAGATTTGTTCACCTTTGTGATAGATTTTTCAGCATTCATAAGTGCTACTAAGAATGACTAGGAAATTGAAAAAAGGAAAGCAAAGAAAAGGTTCATTTATAGTTCATGGTACTAGCCATATGTTTTTGGTTCTACATATAATGAACAAGAACAAAAAAAATAAGAGGAAAATCACTTCACTCAAAGTTGTCTACTCAGTTATTGCCATGTCAGCAAATATGACCCCAAAAATTAAAATAAATTTCTAATGTAAAAGAACATTTGAGGTCTATATTGAATGAAGATTACTATCGTATTTGCTAATCATACACTTTGTAGTCACATATTACTCTCTCCACCTATCATTATATGTGTGGGATGCCAGGATTTTCTGAAGCCACTAAGTTCCTCCTTGTGAAAGAATTTGAGATTCGATGTTGTAGAATTTAATAAGAAGGTTTATGTTTGTGGCAATTTGAGTGATAGGGTGTTTGATTTATGGATGGCTAGTGCACCACACCTATCCTTGATGTTTATCCAAGGCTCACAATAGGGATCGATTAATAGCATATATAAAAATTGTTTGACTGGGTTTATGAATCATGGCTAAGTTACAAATCATTAGAACTAAAATTAATATTTCTAACAACATTCCTATATATTTATTCATTAAAATTTAGTACTTCCACTTAGTGAAGAAATGAATCTCTGTGATATATAAAATATTCCTACATATTAAAAACTATCTTTTTTATTTCTATAGCCAAGACTCCACTAAACATCAAATGAACACAAGACTAGCCTTTTAGACCTCAAATACCTCTCATCCTCCAGCACCCAAATGAAGGGATCGTCCTCCAGCACCCAAATGAAGGCATGTATAAGAACCTATAATTCTTTTGACAATATTTCTAAATATGATTCGATGATTCCAATAAATTCAATCACCATTCAAACAGTTAGATTGTTTTTTCATTAGCTCCATCAATAGTAACAAGAAAAACTCCTTCTTTTCTCTATTCTTAAAAACACACATGGTTCTAGAAAAAATTTTCTTTCAAAAAATCTAAAGGACTCCAATATTTTGGCACTTAGAGAATTTGGTTCTATTTTTTTATTTGTTTGCAATAGAAAAAACTTTACTTTCCCTTAAAATAGTCACTTTTACCTTCCAAAATAGCACTATCACCTTGAGTACTTTAAATCCCTTTCTTTCAATGAAAAATAGTCCTATTTTAGGTGTATCTCTCTTCTTCTTTTGAAGACTTCCATACATTTGAGCTTCTAAACTAACTAGCCACTCTTAAGCTACTCATTCTACAACAAGATCTATATTCTTTCCTATGACAACCAACTCTTTTTATTATCACATGTACTTGGGAATTCCCATAATGGAGTCACACCCAACCTAGTTCTGATGCCATAATAAAATTTTGAGAGGTATCAACAAAAAGACAACAAAAAACTGGTTGGTTGGTTGCTCATGATATTGGGCTTCTCAAGTTCATTAAATTTGTGCTAGCTTGTTTGGACTTGATTGCATGTGTGGATGATGTTATAATATTTTTGAATGCCATATGATTTTCCTTTGTGGTTCGCATGTTGTTTCTAGACCATTCCTATAATATTACTCACAATTGAATAATCTATTATCATATACTATATAAGATCATATGTTTTATAGATTTTCAAGAAGAAAATCCAGATCCTATTAACTTCGATCTAGAATTGATTGCACTAACTGAAACAAATTTGGCACCTTTTATAATCATTAGCTAACAAACTTACTAGAGCTAAAACTAACACTACCAAAAATTTCCTTATACACTTATTCCTTAATTTGTTCAAATTATTGTATCTCTATCGATCTATTTCTATTTCTTGGCACATTTCCTTAGTTTGAAATTTTCATCTTGCAAAATAAAACTCTCATTTTTTTTTCTCTGAAGCTTTTTCTTTCAATTTTACGTGGAACTATCTTCTTTTAAAGACCTCAAGGCATTTAAGCTCCTAAACAAGCTAGAAACTCATATTCTACTCATTCTAAAATATACTCTATCTCCTATATTATAGAATCAACTCTCAAGATGTTTTCATTTTCTTGAGAACTCCTATAATAGAGTCATGCCCAACTCAACTTTGATACCATGAAAAGATATACAAAGATAACAACATAACAAAGATAAAAGATACACACAAATCAAACTATCTATTATGTTCTGCTTTTGAAGACTAGATATTTTGTATACCCTTGGAGATATAATTAATTACTACAAACTAAAAATTTGATAGCTAGATGAAACTAATTTTCTTCCTATTAGAATCATGCTCTAACAAAATGCTAACTCTGTACCTATAACAATTATTCATTAATTCTAACAAATCACAAAAGTAATGAAATTTAGAAACTAAACACAATATTCAAATATAAAAGTTTATTTAATACTCACAATTGGATAAATATAAAAATAAGAATATATTTATAGTTAGCATATTTTTCTAGTCCATATAGTATGTGCATGTACTATAGACAATGAGTGTCTATGAAACAAATTATATTTTTTTTTATCAACATTTCAGATTGCAACCAAGAATCCATTTTTATTTTTTTTTAAATAATGTAGACGGAGCTACCATATATAAATTTATTAAATAAAAACCTAGTTCAAGGGCTCCACAGGGAAAGAACTAGGAAGAAAACCCCGTTTCTCTGCCCAATTACAAACATCCAGTAAATCCAAATACAAACAGAAGATCTGGCTCTACTTCAGCCTTTACAATGCCCGCTTTGCCATCAGAAAGAGACAATGTAGCAGCAGCAAAATGCATCACTGCATCAACTACATCTTCTGCAAATATCTTATTTACAGCTCCACTGACACCCAGGTCAGCATAAATTTGTAGCCTTCTTGATCCTGGGAATTGCTTTTGGAAAGTCTTGATGGCTCCTAGATTCCGCCATGAAAGGTTATCCCCAATATTTACTCTATATGAAACTCTTAGAAGTCGAGCAGCAACATGTGACCCAATAAATCCCGCACCACCTGATACCAATACATGAATAACTCCTGGCTCATGCCTAGATTCAACTGGATCCATTCTAATCACACCTGGTGATCTGGTGGCTCGAGGATGGCTCCTCTGGCTATTTCACCTTTCCTTACCTAAACATTGCTCACCTTTTAGAAGATCAACGAGCCCCTTATTCGAATTAAAGCAATATGTTGTAGAATGGGCTTCCAAATTAATACAATCACACCCCGAATTCGAAAGGAAATATGCAACACAATTGCCTTCATGATATGTACGAGATATCATACAGATGTCAAAAGAATCCAAGAGTCTCCATATTTGGACAAAAACATACTTCAACTTACGATTAATAGTTGTCCTCTTAATGCATGCTTGAATAATAACCAATGAGTCACCCTCAACATGGACTCAGGAGATCTTCAAGGAGTTGGCCAATACTAACCCATGCAATAAAGCTGTGGCTTCAGCAATAATATTTTTGCCTAGTGGAATAGCTGAGGATTTCAAAGCAATTGGGGTCCCAAAGTGATTTCTTAAACAGATACCAATCCCTGATTTACCTGAGTTTCCTCTCGAAGCCCCGTCAAAATTGATTTTTATAACTCCATGCTCAGGGGGGAGCCATTTGATCTTAGTCCTATCCGTACCTCGCACATTACCATTGAGATGTAGGAAGGTTGGGAGAGTAATAAATTTCCACTCCTTAAGCATAGAATCATCCCAACTGGAAAAGAAGATGCGCGAAGAGTTATTCTTAATATTAACTGAAACCAATTCTGAGATTGAATTTTTAATTTTTACAGCAACAAGATCCACTGAAGAGGAGGACTATCTAAAAATGCACTTGTTTCTTTCCCACCAAATTGCCCAAACAATAATAGATGGCGAGCATTTCCATATAGAGGCCAAGAGGGAATTTGAATACAAAGTACTTGCAAATGAGCCTTGATTGTAAGCTCTACAGGCAAGAAACCCCACTATTTCACCAAGGGTCAAGGTAATAACTCTCCATTGAGAACCACGGTAGAGAGCGACCCCATGGGGACTTGAACCTTGGTTGTAGGCACTACAGGCAAGAAGCCCCACCATTTCACCAAAGGGCCAAGCCAACCAAGAATCCATATTACATATATGCTTGTTAGGAAAAGTACCTATGATCATATGAGATATCCATATCTATAGATCTATTTCTATTACCCTGCACATATCTTTAGTGTGCATTTATGAATTGCTCAATGAGTATTATAGAAACAATATTGCATCTCTATTGCTTACTTGTCCTAAATACATGTTACTACAAAGAATAGTACTATGCCTCGGGTTGGAACTCTCAAATTTTATTCAGGTATGCATCCATGAGATAGAAAAGCCCATGGCTCTTAGTTCTAGAAGCTTTAGAGCATCTAGGTCATGAACTCAAGCATCATGTGTCACTACAAACCCTACTTTTTTTTGTCAGACAGAAGAATTTACAACCTAGATTTGGGATCGATGTGAGAATCCATGGCTCTTAAACTATAACCGTTTAGTTGTATTATGGCAACTTGGTTTTCCATATGGACTTGTACATGGATTGACACAAGTGTATGAGCTATAAAAGCTATAAACATGAGAAGGCTATTGAGAAAAACAAACTACAAATCTACTAAACATACTCCTAGCAACTACATAATTAAATAATCTTTTGTACACACAGTAATGATAATGGCTAAAGATCCCTGCCTAAATTTTCTTGGAAATCCTTCATGAGCCCCCATCGGCATTAGTGAAACTTTACATGTGAAGAAGTTGAGTAGACATTATATTAAAATTGATGGGTTCAACTAATCTAGTTTTATCTATATCCTATTAGAAAAGAAGATAAAAATGAATATTAGAATATTTCAATGGTTTTGTCAAAGAGATTCAAAGCCTACCTCAATTATCTTGCAGCAAAAGAATACTGTTTAGAAGAGACTATTCATCCTTTGATAGAAGCATCTACACCTGCAAAAGCACATGTATTGAAAACAGGGAAGAAATTAGGTTATATCTCGAAGAATCAAGATGACCCAATTCAGTTGTTGGTGGAAAATTATGATATCCTTTCACATTTACAGATGACAAATGACAAAATATTTTGTTAAAAAAATAATTTAAAAAACTGATATATTGTTTAAGGAGTTGAGTTTGATTGATTAAAATATTAGGTTCTCATTGTAGAAAGGTAAGTTAAATTTCCTAGAAAAATATCTAAAATAAAATTCTAAGTTGTAGCTTTTGATCTTCTACAGCATGTAATTTCTAAATAAAATTGTACTTCAAAATATTGTACTGTAGCTAATCTGTTTACTTATAAGAAACTTATATTAATATAATGTTGATACTGACATGAACAAGATATTTGTAATAGATATTCAATTACAAAGAAAACAATGAACTTGAAAATTACTAATGATAGTACTCCTGATTTCATAAACTGGTGGTATCATAAACATCATTAGAACTCATTCTATCATTCCATTCCGAAAAAAACTGGTTCAGTGGATTGATGCTTTAAGGTCAATGGAAACGGCATGTGACGTCCTATACATGGCCTGTTTCAATTTCACTTAAACTCCAGCAAGTAAACAACGTGCTATGGAAGAGATAAAACAATGTAATGTAGTGGGGAAGAGAAGACTTGGAGATTGAATATAAAAGAGGAAAGAAACAATCAAATCCTTGTCATCTGAATCTGTACTTGTGTTGAATAGTGATATTCTTTGTGAGTGCGTCACCACCTATCAGCAACAAATCGAGTCTTACAGGTAACTGCTTTGTACTCTTCCAAATCTCAGTCAATCAAATATGAAGAAAAATATGAGTTTCTAGTTATCAAGTTGGGCTTGTTTTGGGCTTTGTTTTCAAATAAATCGTCACTAGAAAACCATTTTTTTTCCATTTATTGATAGGTAAGCCGTGATATTTTCTAACTATCATCAACTTGCAGTTTGATTTGTTCAGTTCAAAGGAAAAGTAAGATATTCTCGCACGTACGCAAACTCATGCACCAATAATGTTTATATTATTATTTTATGAGTTTATCCTCGCATGTCTCATTCTAGGGTTTAGGTGTGAATGTGAACGTGCACTTTCCTTGATCACACGCTTCATCAATCTGAATATCATATCAAATATCCGAACGAAAGAGGCATCTTGATCTACCACACGCGGAAAGAAGCCTGGCAATTGATACAAATAATTATAATTTTTTTGTTTGTTTGTATACGTTGCTTATCCATACATGATTGGGGAGAAGGAATGTGAAAAAGATCTACAGGCTAGCCGACAATTGAATTGAATCAGAAAAGAAAGAGAAATGTTTGAAATCACAATGTATGAAATTAAATTACAGAAAGATGAATAAATATGTATGTAGAAAAAGAGGGTAAAATAAAATGTAAAACTTTTTGAGCAGAAACTCAAACTGACTGTCCCAAGCGGAGTTCAAGATCAATGTCTTGTGATGAATTGTCGCTGTCCGGACTGAACTTTCTTGCATGGCGGTCGTCGTTCTTGCATGCTGATCTGCTTGTTCCATTTCTCTGATCTGTACGAGGTAAATATGGATGGAAAGCCCCCATCTGTTTCTGGTTGCCTGCACCCAATTCGGGCTTTGGGCCGCGGCGTGGCCAAGAAATTCCAGTTGAATCTGAGCTGTTGGAGCGATTGTTCATGGGTTGAGTGTGATCGGACGGAGGAGGTGAATAAGGAGATATTGAAAGAAGAGTTGATGGTGGAGATGAGGAAGGGGAGGATATTGTAATTGGGTGCCCTGAAGGTGGGAAAAACTCTACCAAATTGGAATTTGAATTGGGGTCATCAGAGGCCATGAGCGACCTTGAAGGGACTGGAGTAAGAGGGGATCTTGGCAGATGCTGAGAAGATGTAATCATGGAAGAATTAGGGTTAAGAGAGTATAACAATGGATTCTGATCTGAACTTGAGTTGGGTCCAGGCATAGAATAGAGAAAACACAAGTCTTGGAGAGGGACCATCACAGGAGATGGGAAAGCTGCCGATTGAAGATGATGATTTTCAGGGGCATTAAGGCTCCGAGGAGGAGACTGCCTAAGCTTAGCTCGGTCTCTCCTATGGACGTTCATGTGACCACCAAGGGCTTGAGCAGAACGGAACTCTCTCCTACAGAAGTTGCAGGAATAGGACCTTGGAGGCCATGTAGAGCCCCCCATGAGACCAGATGTGTCTTCTGCAAAGGCCCTTGCTTCCCTTGAATCCTCATCCTCTTCCACTCGTGGCCGCCACATCGACCAAGGCACAGTCAACCCCACAGCCCGCTGTATTTCCTTCTCCTCTGGCCTCAATGGAATCATAAAGTTTGCTGCCATCAACAGTTTCAAAAAGACTCCAATTTACTCCCCACACTGATTGCAACCTCCTTTAGAACAAAACACCCCCAAAGCTCCACCTTGGCTGCAATCCCAATTCTCCACCAGTTGGAAACAGCTACTGATCAGAGCTATTTTATAGAGATAATCAAACAATCAGTTGAAAACACCACCATCACCCAAGAAATTCAGATTGTTGAAATGACCCAATCACCTCAATTGATCATATACTGATCTACTCTATTGAGATACTCAAACAATCAGTTGAAAACACCACCATCACCCAAGAAATCCAGATTGTTGAAATGACCCAATCACCTCAATTGATCATATACTGATTCACATCTATAGAGATAATCAAACAATCAGTTGAAAACACCACCATCACCCAAGAAATCCAGATTGTTGAAATGACCCAATCAGCTCAATTGAACATATACTGATTCACATCTATAGAGATAATCAAACAATCAGTTGAAAACACCACCATCACCCAAGAAATCCAGATTGTTGAAATGACCCAATCACCTCAATTGATCATATACTGGTTCACACCTAATGGCACAAGGAATAGCCACAATCTTGAAAATTAAAGATAGCTACTTTATGGAGATAATTAACAATCAATTAGCAACACCAATACCACCCAAGAAACCCAAATTGTTGAAATGATCCAATTGCAATAGGAATCACCCCAATCATAGACTGGTTCACATCTAATGGCACAAGGAATAGTTGATCAGGAATCAGTCAGAAACACCCACACCACCCAAGAAACCCAAATCGATCCAATTGCAGTAGGAATCACCCCAATCATAGACTCACATCTAATGGCACAAGGAATAGCCACAACCTTGAGAGGAATAGGCTCCAAACTCAGTGAAAACCAGCTCAAGTGATTGAATCAATGAGATCAAGGTAGAATCCCTCCAAGCTCAATGAAAACCAGCCCAATTGATTGAATCAATGAATTCAAGGTAGAATCCCTCCAATCTCAATGAAAACCACCCCAAGTGACTGAATCAATGATTTCACGGTAGAATCCCCTCCAATCTCATTGAAAACCACCCCAAGTGACTGAATCAATGATTTCAAGGTAGAATCTCTCCACCCACCTAAAGCCTCCTCACCTTTGTATGCCTGACAAGAAGGCAAAGAGTTTTTCTTTGCTAAAGCCAAGAGAAAACCCTAGTATTTCTCTGCCTGGGAGGAAGTAGAGGTTTGTGGAATTCTAGCTCTTTTTGAAGAAGTAGGTGTACCTTTTCTAAGGAAATCTGTGTACTGGTTCTAAAAGAGAGGGGGTACTATATAAGGCATTTAGATAGAACCGAGAGAAGAAAAGAGAAATGTGGGGCCAAGGAGTGTGACCCAAGAAGTTTCCCTCCCCTAGAGCGTATCCCCCTAACAAGTGAGGACTTGAAACCTTGGCCTTTAGCCGCTAACATGACATTAAACAATTTGACGTATAGCCTTTGGAGGGATAGAATTAAGCCGGCCATGCAGTTGCACTGCAATGCAACTTTCGTGGTCAGTCGAGTGAGGAATAATCACTGAGATCGACTACACAAATTCTTGTCTTTCTCCATGTCTATATTCCATTTGCTCTTCCTACACTACACGACGAGACATAACAGAAACCTTGACATTTGCCACTTGACTTTTCCTTTCAAAAACTTCGGTTTCACCATCCATTATAATAATCAGAGATCACATCTTCTCATGCAGATTTCGGATTTGAATTTAAAATGCAGAGCACCATACATTATTGAATTTTCCTTGAATTCAAGCTATTCAAAATTGTCGTCTATATTTGAATAATATTAAATTGAAGACCGGGGAGATATATTGGCAAACCTTGATATTATAATATTTATATTCTGATAAGACTGCAAAGAGAAGTCTATTATAGTATAACCCTAATTTAACTTGGTTTGAACTTTGAATAATTAAAAATTTGCATATTTCACCGTTTTATACACGGTTTACAGCTATAAATATATATATAATCCCATCCAATCCAATCACTTGATGGTTAAAAACATCAACATAACGTTTTGATTACGGTTTAATATAACATATCCACACAACATTGATCATATACACGAATAAAGATTGATTTGGCATGACCAGCTATATTTTTTTGGCCTTCTTGAACCTTGTTATCTTCACCAGCTTGGGATGATCGCCATATCATTACTCTAATCACATCCCTCTTTCATTCAACATTGCTGTCATTTTGTTTAATATTGCTGCCCTTCTAAAGCAAGGACGAACCAAGGGATCTTTCCTTGTCATTTTAATTGGGTATCTAAAACTCCATTCTCTACTTGTGTTTTTTCCTCAACAAGCTATCATTGTTATTATGAGAGAAATATACCACCATCTTAATCTAATGCATTTCAGTTTGTCTTGTCATGGATGGATACTTTTGAGATTTCAATATAGTGAGATTGTTTCTAGACTCCAACCATGGTTTCACACTTGTTCCAACAACATGTTTCCCACATTTATCTACCAAATGTACGTAGAGGATGTTTCAAAGGTGTTAACTTTGGTGTGAAAGAAAAGAGATTATTATCACTTTCATTTTCAACATTATCACTATTTATTATTTAAAGAATTAAAATATAATAGATTGAGAATAATTTGTATTTAATAATGATGTGTAATTTGTTCTTGATTTCCAAAAGGAGATTATTATCACTTTCATTTTCAACATTATTACTACTCATTATTTAAAGAATTAAAATATAATAGATTAAGAATAATTTGTATTTAATAATTATGTGTAATTTGTTCGTGATTTCCAAAACAATTGACTTATAAATCAAGGTAATATCTATTGTGTGAAATGAAATTTATTGAATGTTTCATATAAATAAGATAAAATTTTGTTTTGGATTTATTTTAAGATGTAAAATTTGATAAAAGTGTTTTTCATGTAATAATAAGTTTTAAAATAGAAAATTCTTGTGTAAATCTGGTTCATGATATTATTAGATCTGATTTCTATTACCATCTGTCTGATTTACTATTTATTACTTCGGCTTATATACATGACTATTAACTTGACCCAAGTTATTTTTACAAGTATAAGTCTAACCTTTAAAGCTCAAAATTCAAACTTACACCTTACCAATAATCATAACACATATATGTGTTGATTTGTTTTTTATGAATGGTTATATTTTAAGATATTCACTCTCTTAATCATTCATTTGTAAATATTAAGGACATCTTAAGAAAGTAAAATAAAGAAAAATGAAATAATATTTAGATCATCATAGCTACATTTCTAGAATAGTAGATCATTGTATATTATTCTAGATTCATTGCATGTTCACTTGTTGTCTTTGATCCTTACTCCAAAGACATTGAATTTATCCAACTAGAGTTTTAACTAAAGAGAGCATGAACCTCATGATTTAGTAGATTCATCAAACTTGTTTGTAAGCATTATGAGTTCTTATCAAAATTAAGAAATCAAATTAACAAGAAAAATAATATCTAATAAATTTTATGCTGATTCATTCTTGTAGGCTGAAATTTGGCTCTACACGTCAAATAATTTGTGCACTTGAGCATTGAGATCAGTACCATAGGAATAAGCCTAAACTAGACAAAAATATAACTAGTTTATATATTCTACAATATTCATCCTACAAGCACTAAAATTTTGACATACTAGTGGCTTGATTCCTCATGTATGTAGTCTGAATCATATTCTCAATCTGTGAGCACAGCCAGCGTAGGCACAAGCCTGCGAGCACAACGACCTGCGAGCACGTGGCAACCTCACCGGCAAAGTATTTTGACCACTGCTCTAAATGGGTCACCCCCTAAACTCAACTTTCTTTCATGCCCTAGGTTTATTAATTTTTATTAGAGTTTTAAATCTAATTAGGGTTTTGATGCACCCTTATTTTTCTATCATCAATTTATTTTAGTAGGGTTAAGTCCTTCTATGATCTAACTTTAATCTATATCCACCTACCCTTATTTATATATCATCGATATACCTTTTATCATGGATTCTTGCTGTCCCTTATCTTTAGCCTTTATATGTATGTGCCTCCATTATAAGATATATTTGTACAATTTGTGACATTTAATATTTTTTAATACCTTTATGTAATTTCATCATAAAAATAAGATTATGTTAGCTATGGAGGTATTTTTTCTATTAGGTGTACATTTTCCTTCTTCATTCATCTAGTTATTATCTTTCCTTTTCTCTAACATATTCTCACATTACATATCATCTACCTCATATTACTTATATTTCTCACATGAATAGTGATTGTGATGTTCTTAGAACTAGTGATAGTATGCATTTCAACATTTTTATTTCACATATTCTCATTCATGTTATATCTTTAAGATAGATAATTATGATGAAGATTGAAGTACATTTTATATGATGCATTTTTAGCTTCTATCAATGGATATCATATTATGGCATGCCTTCTTCATATGTCATGTTCATATAGATTATGCATCTTAAGGACTTACCTTTCATGCCAATCTATCTTGCAAGAATGTAACTACTTTTTATGTCCTAACTACTACATAAATTTATCATATAGTTAGACACGCGTTTAAAAAATTTGATAAAAATGTATGATTTACTTAATCAAAATAACTAGAATTTAGCTAAAATATATATTTAGATTTAATGCATTTATTTAAAAAAATGTAGATGTTGTTGAAGTAAAAATATCTCTTTAAGATTATTTTTCCCTACAAAGGTAGTCACTATATATTTCTCAAAATAAAAATAAAAATTTATTTTCTCCTCACTAGTCTATTTCTCCCCATAAACATTAAAGAATACTAATCATTATTTTATATTTTTATATATCTAGATATATTCTGATCAAAATAATACTAGTTGATATCAAACCTCATTTAAATATTTACATGGTAAAGACTCCTTGGATATTTAATCATAGTTGATTGTTGTGATTTACCAAAATATGAAGTCACCTTTAAAGGTTTTGATAATGCATGTTCTAATTAAGTCAATCAGGAACCAAACCCATAATACAGTAAAAGACACAAAAGAAAGGTAGGAACTCACAAGTTGTGAGACCACCAAAAACTAGAGAAAGGAATAACTTTACAAAAATATTTTGACGGGAGCAATGGCAAGACACGGGGTCTTGAACCCACTAATAATTATATGTAAAAAATAGAGGGGTTTCGGAAAGAACCCCAAACCTTCAACCAATCATAAACCCTATCAATAGAAACCAAACAGCCTAGGAATCTAAAAAATAAAAATGAGTTTTGAAAGGCTTATCGCAACCTATTACTGGTAGGATCCCCTTTTAGAAAGACATTATTAATCAAGAAAAGAGCTCATCGCCTCAAAGAAATGTCAGGTTTTGAAAGGCACCCTGCAACCTTTTATAATAGAATCCACTATGAACCAGCTAGATCATATAAATGAAGAGGGGCAACAAAGGGGCAACAAAGTGCTAGCTAAATGATGGTAAGGATTACCCGCAATAAATAGAAATGCTCCTAGATCCATCTTGGTAAATAAGAAGAAACCCAAAATCCTTCCATAGCATCCAGCCAAAATCTTCCCACCAGATAGACGCCTCCTCAGTAAGACTCCTCTCCACATAAAAACAAGAGGATCCCACCTCAATAGGCATAGATGAGGAAGGGAAAATAAAATAGAGAAAGCACCCATAGACTTGGCCCACTGTAATACAGACAGAAAAAGAAATCCAAGAATGATCTTCGGAACTTGGACAACTAGCAATGGCTTCTAGATGGAAGACAGAGGCATTGCACTGGGAGGACCACCAAAATATAGCAATCTCCAAATAAAAACTTGTAATCCAGACACCATTCTCAGAAACTACACAGGGAACAACTGGTTTTGGAAGGCACCCATAAACCTTGAAAGAAAAATAACCAGATAGCAACACTAGTTGAACCAAATCACAATCCTCTAGCACCATGCAACTGCCCAACAACAAATAACTCTCCTCCAATGATCGATTGAGCCGATTTGAGATCCAAGTCATGGAAGCGAACCTCAAGATACAGTCCCCTCTACAAGCGAAGCTAATACCCTCTACAGAAAAAACCCACGCCGAGCTCATTCGTGGTGATCCCAAGCCACAATAAAGCGAGTTCTTGTCCGAGCTCGCCAGATCTGCCGCCACATTGTCCGAGTTCATATTGACAATACCATCGTTGAGCTCGGCACTATGATTTCTACATCAGAGACACACGGATCCGGCAAATAATATAGTGACAAGTGGAAAAGAAATATTTTCCCACACTAGCAGAGGGGAGTTCTTTTTGTCCATGTCAGCAGCAAATCTGAGATTCACACGGGGCTTCCCCATCATCATCCAGTTAGTAGGTCATGCCCAATTCTCATCTAATCAGTGTCCATTTGTCCTAGGATTACTGGGCTTTTTTTGCCATGCATTTTGATTCGCCATGTTAAAATTGACGGTTGTTTGACCGTCAAATATGGGTATTTTCTTTTTGTTGCGATGATCATTGGATCGTCAAATTTAACCCAGTAATCTACTGACATCAGGGTTTGATTTTTCTTCCCACTCACCATTTTCAGTTTGGTTTGGCATGACTTTGGAGGCCCATATTTTGCTCATTTTGAATCCTTTTTCCATGCAATATTTTTCTATTTTGGGTAGAATCTCTTAATTTTTTTAGTGGTGTAGTTAGTTTTTTAATTTTGGTGGACAGATTTTTATAAATCTCTAGTTTTTTTTCTTATATGTCCAATCTTTGATTTTAAAATTTCAGATGCTTTGTTTGGGCTCATAGGGACACATTTTCAGGTGTTGTTCTTTTTTCTGAGTGCATTACTTTTTGTCTACTTTCTAGAATTTCTATCAATTTGTATCTATTGAGGGTGGACATATCACTTTCAACATTTGGTCTATTTTGGCCTATTTTTGGCACTCGTAATAAATTGGATCCTTGTTGATCTTTTGTCATAATTGTTTAATTTTTTTATAGCTTCCTATTTTCTACTGTAAACATCAAAATCGGAAGTCCACTTTTGCCCATTTTGGCAAGTGAAAATTGTACATGCACTACATATAAAGTGTCAAAATCATCTATTTATTGTTATAATGTTATTTTACCCATTGATCTTGGGCGTATTACATGTGATACTCTGTTCCATGTGATGCCTATATCTTTAATATTTAAAATATATTTGGGTCATAATGAGTACATAACATGGATTCTATAATTTCTACACTTCAACAACATTCAATATTTTTTTATAATGCTTAGTATTATCTAGTTGAGAATAAATTATTTTGGTTCCTCCCAAATAATTAATCGCATTGGCATTCTCAATAGAAATTTATTTTCTTTCATTTACACATTATATTAATACCAATGATGATCATATTTCTCTTGATTTTACACCATCATGTACCAAAGAGTATAAATAGAATGATAATGATTATGTCATTCTCATTGTATATATAAATCCCCTTACCTACGTGTCATCATCTTCAATGCTTCTCTAGAATATTATAACAAATGGTGGTTCTCCTAGTCATAGATCCAACACTAATGTGGGTTTTTATCATGGTTTATCTTCCTATAAACAAAATAGTTAATGTTGGACATTTGCCTTCGTGCAAATAGTTGACTGTATGTTTGTCATTGATGACAACATATAGTATACATCAGTATACTGTATTCACTTTTTAGTATGGATATGTTGAAACCTTGCGCGGTTGTTTTTATGTTTCAGAAATAGTCATGATACCATGTTCATACATGCAGATTCAGAACTTCAGTTACAGTTGAGGTATGTTACTCTATTTACCAGCCATAGTTTCAGAGGATTATTTTTCAGAAAGTCGACAGGTAATCCTATTGATTCTTCAGTTGCACCTATCTATGGGATATGCGTGTTCAGATTAATGTTTAGTTATCAGTCAAAGATAATTAACCAAAGGCGCTAATTGTGTTTCATTCAAAGCGTGATGTTTGGGTAATTTTGGTAGAGCCGACTATGTGAAGCGATGTGTCTATTCATTTTTAGTTGCGCGGTTCTAATTATGTTGCGTTCTTAGTTTATTCGACTAGAGAAGAATTCAACGGATTCCTACAGCCGACGTGATCATATCTTTTGGAGAAGATACATATAGTAGTTCATTTGAGATCACTAAGTGTGAATGATAAGAAAAGAGACAGAAAAATAACAGAGCAGAATGCTAGTTGTTTTGGAACAATAAAGCCATTTCATTCATCAGGTAAAGATCTATGTGAAGAATCAGAGAGTGCATACAATTCACTGGAACTAATCAAGACAGCAGGTCTACTCAAACAGTTCATTATCAGATATAGTGTATATCTGTTTAACTGAAGGTTGCAGCCTTCATCATTTTAGTAGTGTAATTTTGGACAGTGGGTCCTCATCCCTAATAGGGTTATTTGTAAAAGACTCTTAACAAGGTCCAACCCTTAACCAGGTCACTATACTTATTGAAATGAAAAGATAAACTCCTAACAAGGTTGTAAGATCTTCTAACATGGATTATTATACTCAAGTACAGTTCTTTGTGGGTGCTAATTCCCACCAGGGTTTTTACCTATTTTGGTTTCCCCGTAACCAAGATTGTGGTGTTCTAGTTTTTGTTATCTTATTGTGTATATGCTTAATGATATTTTGTACTTAATTTGAGAAAAGAATTAAAACTAGCTGATAACTTATTCACCCCCCCAGTTATCCCTTGGGACTATTCCAACAATTGGTATCAGAGCCAAGTGCCTTAGAGAGAAAGCCTAACAGCTTAAGGTAGATCAAATGGCGTACTTCAGGAAAGAGAGTCCTAAGTTTGATGGAGAGAATTATCTTGACTGGAAGAACAAAATAATAACACATCTTCAGTGCGTTGGTTTTGATATCTATGAGGTTGTTACTCACGCAATTGATGTTCCTACCTTGAAAGACCTTGCAGAAGAAGACTCTACTAATAAACAAAAGGAAGTATTCACCCAAAATGCAATTGCCAAAGAAGCCCTAATCAGTGCCTACAAGAGTCAAGAAGTTCAGATCAAACTACAAACCCAAATATACTAAGGAATTCTATCATGCTGAAGATGGTGTGACTGATGTTGATTCATTAGAAGATGAAATTGGATTTGTTGCAATTAAAGATAATGAAAAAATGATTGAAAAATAGAAATTGAAGATGAAAAGAAAGCAAAAGAATTGGCTTTAGTTTCACAAGAAGACATCATAATAGACTAGATCATAGACATCAGGTTTTCACATCACATGACAAGAGACAAAGATAGATTTGTACATCTAGATAAGTACAAAGGTGGGATGGTTAGATTTGGAGATAACACTCCCAAACCTATCATAGGCAAAGGATCCATCACCTTAGATGGAAAGAACAAGACAGATGATGTTCTGTATGTTGATGGTTTACATCATAACTTACTAAGTGTTGGACAGTTGCTTTATAAAGGATCCCAATTAGATTTCAAAAACAACAGGTGCATTATTAACAACAAAGAAGGAGACATGATTGCATCATGTTCAAAGAACAAAGGTAATGTTTTTCAGCTTAACTCCGAAGTAAGTTGTTTTGTTGCAAAAGTGGATGACACTTGGTTATGGCACAAAAGACTTTGTCATATCAATTTTGACAACATAATAAAAATAAGCAATGTAAAGGCAGTAAGAGACCTTCCTAGTATTGCAAGACCTGTTGATACTATGTGCAGGGAATGTGTGATGGGAAAGCATGTGAGGACCTCATTCAGAAGCAAACAAAACTCTGCAGAGAACAAATTAGATCTAGTGCATACAGACTTATGTGGACCTACTCAAACAAGATCATACTATGGTGAAAGGTATTTCATTTTGTTTGTTGATGATTTCTCCTTAATGATGTGGGTTGTGTTCTTGAAAGACAAATTTGAAGCTTTTGAGAGGTTCAAAATATTCAAAGCTAAAGTTGAAAATGAGTCAGGATTAAAGATAAAAATGTCTGAGATCTAATAGAGGAGGAGAATTCACCTCTGACAAGTTTCTTGAGTGTTGCAAAGAACATGGGATCAACAGACAACTAAGTGCATCCAGAACCCCTCAACAAAATGGAATTGCAGAAAGAAGAACATGATAATACTTGACACAGCGCACACTATCATGATTGAAGGAAAAGTTGTGCACACCTATTGGAGAGATGCAGTCAATACAATAGTCTATACTATCAACAAAATTTTGTTGGAGATTTGCCTTTATGCAAATAGTTGACTGTATGTTTGTCATTGATGAAAACATATAGTATACAGCAGTGAAATATAATCACTTTTCAAGATGGTTATGTGGAAGCCTTGTGCGGTTGTTCTTATGTTTCAGACATAACTAATATACCATGTGCATAAACGCAGATTCAGAAGTTTAGTAACAATTGAGTTATGTTACTCTGTTTACTAGCCAAAGTTTCATAGGAATATTTTCAGAAAGCCGACAGTAAATTTATTGATTCTTCAGTTGCATCTATCTATGGGATATGTGTGTTCATATTCATGTTTAGTTATGAGTCAAAGACAATTAACCAAAGGCGCTAATCATGTTTCATTTGAAGCATGATTTTTGGGTAATTTTGGTGGAGCCAACTATGTGAAGCGATGTGTCTATTCACTTTGAGTTGCACAGTTCTAATTATGTTGCATGCTTGGTTTGGCCGACTAGAGAAGCATTGAAGGGACTCCTACAGCCGACGTGATCATACCTTTTGGGAAAGATACATATAGCATTCCATTGTGTAATCGCTAAGTGTGAATGATAAGAAAAGAGATAGAAAAGGAAAATAGAAGAATGCTAGTTATTTTGGGATAGTAAAACTATTTCATTCATCAGTCAAAGATCTATGTGAAAAAGCAGTGAGTACATACAATACATTGGAACTGATCAAGACAACAGGTTTATTTAAATAGTTCATTATCAGATATTGTATATCTATTTTAACTGAAGGTTGTAGCCTTCATCATTTCAGCAGTGAGCTTTTGGACAGTGACTCCTCACCCCTAACAGGGTTATTTGTAAAAGACTCCTAACAAGGTCTAACCCTTAACCAGGTCACTGTACTTATTGCATTGTAAAAAACAACTCCTAACAGGGTTGTAAGATCTTATAACATAGATTATTATACTCAAGTACAGTTCTTTGTGGGTGTTGATTCCCACTAGGGTTTTTACGTATTTTGGTTTCCTCGTAACCAAAATTGTGGTGTTCTATTTTGTGGTATCTTAATGTGTATATGCTTAATGTTATTCTGTAATTAATTGGAGAAAAGAATTATATTAGATTAAGACAAAGCATATTCAATTTGGAAATACCTAGAAGACATGTTTGAAGGATACATCCAAGCCAAGAATGCGTGCAGAAAGACATGGAAGAAAAGATACAACAATTTAGAGATGCTACTTGAAGAAAACATCAGAGCTTACAATCAGAGGATTAATGAAGCAGTCTCACGAATCAGGAACAATGGTGGAGAAATTTTAGAGAATGATATAATGGACAAATTGATGACCACATTGACAGCAAATTATGAAAGCAAGATAAACATCTTGGATGAAACCATGCAATTCTCAAAGGACTTCAAAAGAGAAACCTTGATCAGCAAAATATCAGCATTTGAGATATCAAAATTGAAGATAGAACCTAAAATGGAAACAACTTTCAAAGCCTCAGTCCATGGCAAGAAATCCTTGAGCATCTCTAGTAATAATGAGAAAGAAGAAGTTCATACAAAAAAAGAAGAAATCATTGTTATGATTGCTAAGAAAGAAAGGAAATGCAAAGGAAAATATGAAGGACAACTACCATTCAAATGTTTTTCATGCAACAAAGTTGGCCACTTTGCATCCAAGTGTCCTACGAGAGTCAAGAAGTACATATCAGATTACAAACCCAAATACACCAAGGAATGCTATCATGTTGAAGATGGTGTAACTGATGATGATTCAGGAGAAGATGAAATTGGCTTTGTTGCAATTAAAGATAATGAAAAAATGATTGATAAAATATAAATTGAAGATGAAAAGAAAGCATAATAATTGGCTTTAGTTTCACAAGATGACATCAGAATAGACTGGATCATAGACAGTGGGTGTTCACAACACATGACAGGTGACAAAGATAGATTTTTACATCTAGATAAGTACAAAGGTGGCATGGTTAGATTTGGAGATAACACTCCCAAACCTATCATAGGCAAAGGATCTATCACCTTAGATGGAAAGAACAAGACAGATGATGTTCTGTATGTTGATGGTTTGCATCATAACTTACTAAGTGTTGGACAACTGCTAGATAAAGGATATCAGTTGGAATTCAAAAACAAAAAATGCATTATTAACAAAAAAGGAGACATAATTTCATCAAGCTCAAAGACCAAAGGTAATTTTTTTCAGCTTAACTCCGAAGTAAGTTTTTTTGTTGCAAAAGTGGATGACAGTTGGCTTTGGCACAAAAGACTTTATCATATCAATTTTGACAACATAGTGAAGATAAGTAATGTAAAGGCAGTAAGAAACCTTCCTAGTATTGCAAGACCAGTTGATATTATGTGTAGGGAATGTGTGAAGGGAAAGCATGTGAGGACCTCATTCAGCAGCAAATAGAACTCTGTAGAGAACAATTAGATCTAATACATACAAACTTATGTGGACCTACTCAAACAAGTTTATACTATGGTGAAAGGTATTTAATTTTTTTTGTTGATGATTTCTCTAGGATGATGTGGGTTGCGTTCTTGAAAGACAAATCTGAAGCTTTTGAGAAGTTCAAAATATTAAAAGCTAAAGTTGAAAATGAATCTGGATTAAAGATAAAATGTCTGAGATCTGATAGAGGAGGAGAATTCACCTCTAATAAGTTTCTTGAGTACTGCAAAGAACATGGAATCAAAAGACAACTAAGTGCACCCAAAACCCCTCAGCAAAATGGAATTGCAGAAAGGAGAAACAGGGTAATACTTGACACAGCGTGCACTATCATGATTGAAGGGAAAGTTGCACACACCTATTGGAGAGATGCAGTCAATACAGTAGTCTATACTATCAATAGAATCCAACTAAGACTAGGCGCAGACAAAACAACTTATGAACTTTGGTTTGGTAATGTACCTACAGTAAAGTACTTTAGAATCTTTGGAAGCAAGTGCTACATCAAGAGAGATGACAGTGTTGGCAAATTTGATGCTAGAAGCGATGAAGGTATTTTTCTTGGTTACTCTACTAAGAAAAAAGCTTACAGATGTTTCAATTTAAGGTTGAAGAAAATCATTGAGAGTACACATGTGAAGATTGATGAGAAGTTCATGATTCAAGAGAGATATTATGAATATGCACCTATGATTGAAGATGAACCTAGACTGATCAATAAAGATACAGTTATTGAAGAAATGTTTGACTGTATTGATGTATCATGCAATAACCTTGAACCAAGTCAAGAAGAATCACAGATTAAAGATGAGAGTGTCACACCTAAAATCTCAAAATACGCATCTAAATACCACTCTAAAGAAGATATCATTGGAGATCAGAGTAGTAAATGTTTGACAAGAACCAGAGAAAAAGGTTCAATTGTTGATGAAGAGGTATGCTTACTTTTACAGATTGAACCCTTAAGTGTTGAAGATGCGTGTAACGATTCCAATTGGAAAAGTGCGATGCAAGAAGAATTAGATCAAATAATGAAGAATGACACATGGGAATTGGTCCCTAGACCTTGTGACAAGAATGTGATTGGATCTAAGTGGATATTAAGAAACAAAATGAATGAAGATGGTACAGTGATAAGAAATAAAGAAAGACTGGTATGTAAAGGACATGCGCAAAGAGAAGGAATTGACTATTCTAATACATTTGCCCCTGTGAGTAGACTGGAAGCTATAAAGTTATTTTTAGCTTATGCAACATTCAAAAACTTCAAAGTATATTAGATGGATGTCAAGTTAGCTTTCCTTAACAGTGACTTGAAGGAAGAAGTCTACATATAGAAGCCTGAAGGATTCAAACTTTCAGACAATTCAGACATGGTCTGCAGACTAAAGAAAGCCCTCTATGGACTTAAACATACCCCAAGAGTATGGTATGAGAGACTAGATGGCTACTTAACAAAGATTGGATTCAAAAAGGGAGCAGAAGATTGCAACTTATTCATCAGAGAGACACCTGAAGGATTACTACTTGTTGCTATCTTTGTTGATGACATTATTTTTGGAGGTAATGACAAGCTTAGTGCAGAATTTGCAAAAGAGATGCAAAGTGAATTTTAAATGAGCATGATTGGACCTATAAAATATTTTTTGGGATTAAATGTAAAGCAGAAAAATAGAGGTATATTCATAAATCAATCTAAATATGTGAAGGAGATACTGAAGACATTCAAAATGGAAGATTGCAAGCCTATAAGCACTCCTATGATAACAAGAAGCAAGCTTTCTAAAAATGATGACTCCACTGCAGTTGACAAAACACTTTACAAATCCATGATTGGAAAACTCATATATCTCACTCAATCAAGACTAGATATATCTAATATAGTTGGCATTGTTGGGATATTTGTAGCTGATCCTAAATAGAATCACTTAATGGAAATAAAAAGAATATTCAAATATCTAAAGGGAACTATAGACTATGGTTTATGGTATCCTAACTTAGAAAATATAGAACTTCATATATACACAAATGTAAATTGGGCAGGTTGCATTGATGACAAAAATGACACCTCAGGAGGAGCAGTATTTCTTGGAGACAGGTTGGTTACTTGGACAAGCAAGAAGCAAAACTGTATTTCTCAGTCAACAGTAGAAGCTGAGTATGTAGTAGTCGCATTGAATTGTTCAACAATGGTCTGGATCAAACAGATGATTAAAGACTTTGGAATTTAGATTAATTATCCTATTGTCATTCATTGTGACAACACTAGCACTATTAATATGTCAAAGAACCCTTTGATGCATGCAAAGACAAAACACATAGAAATAAAATATCACTTTCTAAGAGAAAAAATTGCAGAAGGAGAAGTGAAGTTGGATTATGTGAGAACCAAAGTTTATTTGGCAGACATATTCACGAAACCTCTATCAAAAGATACTTTTTCTAGTATCTCAAGAAGAAGCTGGGAGTAATTTCCTTTCTTGAGTCTGATTAGAACTCACAGTAAATGCATTAGTCCTTGGTGACTGATGAGTGGTTAACTACTCTACTTCTGAAGTAGTACATGTGCTTATCTGTATTTGGCATCCTTTGTCATTGATGTCAAAGGGGGAGTATATGGTAAGGGGGAGCATATACTCTGGGGGAGTATATAGTCATGAAAATAAAAAACACAGAGGAGCTACAGCAATGAAGAGGAACCTTTGATGAGGATATTGAGAAGATTGTAAAAAGAAAGAAGACACTTTTGGATTGATGGTATTTTTAATCATATGTTTCCATCAATGTCAAAGGGGGAGATTGTTGGAGATTTTCCTTTATGCAAATAGTTGACTGTATGTTTGTCATTGATGAAAAAATATAGTATACAACAGTGAACTATATTCACTTTTCAGTATGGTTATGTGGAAGCCTTGTGTGGTTGTTGTTATTTTTCAGACATAGCTAATATACCATGTGCATACACACAGATTCAAAAGTTTAGTAACAGTTGAGTTATGTTACTTTGTTTACCAGCCACAGTTTCAGAGAAATATTTTCAGAAAGCCGACAGTAAATTTATTGATTCTTTAGTTGCATCTATCTATGGGATATATGTGTTCAGATTCATGTTTAGTTATGAGTCAAAGACAATTAACCAAAGGCGCTAATTGTGTTTCATCCGAAGCATGATTTTTGGGTAATTTTGGTGGAACCGACTATGTGAAGTGATGCATCTATTCACTTTGAGTTGCACGGTTCTAATTATGTTGCATGCTTGGTTTGGCCGACTAGAAAAGCATTGAAGGGACCCCTACAGCCGATGTGATCATACCTTTTAAAAAATATACATATAGCCATTCATTGTGTAATCTCTAACTATGAATGATAAGAAAAGAGATAGAAAAGGAACAGAGCAGAATGCTAGTTGTTTTGGGATAGTAAAACTATTTCATTCATCAGTAAAAGATCTATGTGAAGAAGTAGTGAGTACATACAATACATTGGAATTGATCAACACAATAGGTCTATTTAAATAGTTCGTTATCATATATAGTGTATATCTATTTTAACTAAAGGTTGTAGCCTTTATCATTTCAGTAGTGAGCTTTTGGACAATGAGTCCTCACCCCTAACAGGGTTATTTGTAAAAGACTCCTAATAGGGTCCGACCCTTAACCAGGTCACTGTACTTATTTCATTGTAAAGAACAACTCCTAATAGGGTTGTAAGATCTTATAATAGGGATTATTATACTCAAGTATAGTTCTTTGTGGGTTCTAATTCCCACCGGGGTTTTTGTCTATTTTGGTTTCCACGTAACCAAAATTGTGGTGTTCTATTTTGTGTTATCTTAATGTGTATATGCTTAATGTTATTCTGTAATTAATTGGAGAAAATAATTATACTAGCTGATAAATGATTCACCCCCCCCTCTCAGTTATCCCTTGGGACTATTCCAATAAATTCAACTAAGACCAGGCACAGACAAAACACCTTATGAACTTTGGTTTGGTAATGTACCTACAATAAAATACTTCAGAATCTTTGGAAGCAAGTGCTATATCAAGAGAGATGATGGTCTTGGTAAATTTGATGCTAGAAGCAATGAAGGTATTTTTCTTGATTACTCTACTAAGAGCAAAGTTTACATATGTTTTAATTTAAGATTGAAGAAAATCATTGAAATTACACATGTGAAGATTGATGAAAAATTCATGATTCAAGAGAGATATTATGAATATGCACCTATGATTGAAGATGAACCTAGACCTGTCAATAAAGAAATTGTTATTGAAGAAATGTTTGACTGTATTGATGTATCATGCAATAACCTTGAACCAAGTCAAGAAGAATCACAGATCACAGATGAGAGTGTCACACCTAAAATCTCAAAATACACATCTAGATACCACTCAAAAGAAGATATCATTGGAGATCAGAGTAGTAAAGTTTTGACAAGATCCAGAGAAAAAGGTTCAACCATTGATGAAGAGGTATGTTTACTTTCACAAATTGAACCCTTAAGTGTTGAAGATACATGTAATGATTCAGATTGGCAAAATGCAATGCAAGAAGAATTAGATCAAATAATTAAGAATGACACATGGGACTCGGTCCCTAGAACTAGTGACAAAAATGTGATTGGAACTAAGTGGATATTTAGAAACAAAATGAATGAAGATGGTACAGTGATAAGAAACAAAGCAAGATTGGTATGTAAAGGATATGTGCAAAAAGAAGGTGTATGTGATAAAAACCTACCTGCAAGGAACAACACTAGAATATGCAAACATTAGGATTAGTCATTAAAATAACAAGATTCAAAGAAGGGTTAGCATATTCAAATGAAATCCCAAAAGCAAGTGTTTAAACCACAACCTCCGACGAGCTTGAACAAAGGCACCCAATGCCTTGTTGATGTGCTCTTAGAGATGAATGTGGGTGTGCTCTCCCAACACAATAAACTTAATCCCACTATTAATCTAAGAATGCAACTAAAACAATGAAAAAGCTCAAGAACAAGCATGAAGAAGCTTGTCTCAAGCTATTCATTTGAATGCAATGAGAATGAAGATCAATGCTAAGATGAAGATTCAACAACTACACT